>LPNX011039901.1:0-63117 GCA_001517045.1 Pseudotsuga menziesii
TGGCTAAGGCTAGCCTGATGGAATCCATCTTTGCCACTGGGGAAAAAGTCTCATTGTAATCTATGCCATGAACCTGTGAGTAGCCCTTGGCTACCAATCTGTCCATGTACTTCAGTGGTGAACCATCAGCAGCAAATTTGGTCTTATAGACCCACTTACACTGTACTAGTTTTCTCCCTGGAGGAAGATCCACTAGCTCCCATGTGTTGCTCTTCTGGAGTGAGATGAACTCCTCCTTCATGGTTTTTTTCCATCTTGGATCTCCTGTTGCTTCTTCATATGTTTGAGTATCATACTCCACCATAAAATAGCATTTTTCAGCAAACATAGGATCCTTCATGCACAGACCATTCTCAAATTGAGATCTAGTCCTTCTTGGGTCATTGGGATCCCCAGCTAGCTCACCTGCTGCATGTAGTGTCTTGGCTCCCCATTTTTGCCTTGTGGGGCTGTTAGGGCCTGCAATAAACTCATCTCCATCAGACAAATCAGAATCAGCATGTTCAACAAACTCTTTACTTACTTCTTGAGGTTCAGGTGGTGAAGAGGCTTCACCAACTTCCACTGCTGCAAGGGGTTCTTCTTCAAACTGAACACACCTTTCAATGAAGGCTTTGTTTGTGCTCAAATTTATCAACTTGTACCCTTTTGAATATTCAGAGTATCCAACAAAAAGACACTCTTGGTTTTGGGGCTGCAAAGCCTTCCTCTTCTCTATCGGGATTCTAGCCCAAGCGTTTGAGCCAAAAATCCTGAAATGGGTCACATCTGGCTTGTGCCCACTCCATGCTTTGAAGGGAGTCATGCCATCAAGTTGTTTGTGAGGCACCATACTCTGAATATAGGATGCATAGTTGATAGCTTCGGCCCAGTACTTTGGTGGCAAATTTTTGGCCTCCATCATGCATGTTGCCATCTCCTTCATTGATCTGTTCTTCCTCTCAGCAACACCATTTTGCTGTGGTGTGTAAGGGATAGAATGCTGCATATGAATACCTGAATATGCACAATAGTTAATAAACTCAGACTTGACATACTCACCACCATTTTTAGATCTGAGGGCTTTGATTTTCCTTCCAGACTGGTTTTCAACCAAATCCTTAAAGACTTTGAATAGGCCAAAAACTTCAGACTTGTGTTTCAGGAAGTGAACCCAGCAATACCTGGAAAAGTCATCAATGAAGGTCAATGCATATTTTTCCTAACTCATGGACATATGAGGGAATGGGCCAGCAACATCACTGTGGATCAGCTCGAGGGGTGCAGAGGTTCTCTCATGACTAGCTCTCTCAAATTTGTGCTCTGGGTGTTTTCCTAGGATACAACCTTGGAAGACTCCTTTGGAAAATTTTATCTTGGGAAACCCTATGACCATCTCTTTTTCACTAAGATCAGAAAGATATTTGTAGTTTAGGTGGCCAAATATTTCATGCCACAGCTTGCTGGCTTCATTAGCATGAATGAGAAGAGCAGAGGGATTTGAGTAAGGTAGGAAGTGTGAGAACATGTATACCTTTTGAGCATGATTCGCAACTCCTTTTGCAATGACTCTACCAGTTGAAATCTCTGTGATCTCAACTTCATTGGGGGGGAATATGACCTTCTTAGGAGACCCAATGTGGGTCATCTGGTACACTGACAGGAGGTTGGAGGTGAGACCAGGCACATATAGCACATTGCTGAAATGACCATGATCAAGATCTATCCTTCCTTTGCCTTTACTTTCAGTGAGAGAGTCATCTCCCAGTACAATAGATGGTCCTTTCGACATATCCAGTGAGGATAAGGACTCCTTAGTCGAAACCATGTGTCTTGAAGCTCCAGAATCAATGATAAAACTAGGTGAGCTTGATGTGCCAGCAACTAGAGCATGAACTCTCTCTCTGTCATCTGAACTTGATCCTCCTTCTCTCTTCTTTGAGCTTTTTGGAAGGGAGATGCCATTCTTCTCCAAAAGTTGGGTCATCATGTCTATCTTCTTTTTCATACAAGAGCTTTCAGAGTGATTGCCCTTATTGCAGTATGCGCACTTGTTCATTTCACCTTTGTTCTTCTTCTTCTGGTAGTTCTTCTTGGGACCTTGTAGATCCTCCGGAGACTATTTCTTGTCTCTCTTTTGCTCAGGTGGATTTTTAGCTTTCTTTTTCCATTTTGAATCCACCTTCGAATCTCCAGCAATCAAGGCTTGATCTTTGGATGGTTTGATGGTGCCCATCATCACCAGCTTGTCCTGTTCTTGTGTGAGAGATTCCATGAAATCTGCAAGGCTAGGCATCTTCCAGGTTCGAGCTGTCATTTTTGTGGCATAGAAGGTCGAAACAAACACTGAATAATCAGGGCCCAGCTTCGAGAGGATGGCCAGTATGAGCTGATCATCTTTCTTTTCGATACAACACTGTTTCAGCTGCAAAACTAGTGCTTTGAACTTGGAGAAATATAGCTGCAGGGATTCAAAGCTCGTTGGAATCAGAGAAATTATCTAATTTTCGATTTGATGTCCCCTCATCTCATCTGTCTTTCCAAAAATATCAGCAAGATTCTCCCATACTTCATTCGATGATGTCAATCCATCAAGATGGAAAAGGAGGTCTCTGGAAATACTCAGACACAGGAGGCCATAAGCCTCATCCCTCCCGTTGTGCCATTTTATCTTCTCTGCAGCTGCATTGGGCTCTGCTTCTATTGACATAGTCACCCTATAGAGGCCTTTCGCTCTCAACAGTATCTCCATCTCTGCTTTCCATTCAAAGAAATTGAAAGGAGTCAAGATAGTTTTCTGTGATTGATCCATAGCTTAGAAAATTTGTCTCGGCTGTCAGTAGAAGGCTCCCAGTCACTGATGTCGAACCTGCAAAAAAAATTTTGAAGGAGAGAAACAACCTACAATGGCTCTAATACCATGTGGAAATTGAACCAGGTGATAGATTAATTTTACTCACAACAATTAACAATTGATCATGCAAAATCACTCACAAAGAGACTGAAAATTGGAGTTGAACACTAAACTGTATTAAACCAGTGTACAATAGCCAACCCTGTAATAACATAGGTTGTTGAATAAATAACATACATCAGGGATTCGAATGCATGAGGAGAAATTCGAATCTATCATAAAGCAGGCTTACTAAAAATAAGCAAATCCCCCATAGGTGTAAAAAGCTGATCCCAAATCTATCATGGAGCTCACGAATTGAAAAATGGCTTAGGAAAGCTAAAGAGTGGTGGAATGGCAGCTCATACATGCTTTTGCATGGAGAAAAGAGAGGAGGATGTGTAGGACAAAAAACTAGTCAACCTCACCTAGTCTAGCTTTTCCTTTTGCCTTAAAACACTGAAAAAGAAGGCAATAAAGAAGAAAAAGCAGAAGGGCGCCTAGGAGGCCAGGAATAAAGAAGAATTGATTCCTTTAGCTCTCCCATGCGCTACATAAGTCAAATAAGGCAAGTTTGACTATTATAGATAGGCAAATGACAACTTGCACAAGGTGGGACACATGAACTAGGCAAATAAGACAGAAATAATGAAATTAATGTCTAAGTGGGTAAAATATGGGTTGATTATTCTAACACGTTCAATTTCAGATGTGAGTGTTAAGACATTCTGATATGACTATAGGATTGGTTCCTACATGATCAGATATAAGGGCTATTGCCATTCTTTGAATGGAGGTTCCTGGTAAGTTACCAAGAATACTCGGTCTAGGACTGAGGGCCATTCTGATATAGCTGTGAGATGTGTTCTCACATGGGAAGATATGAGTTCATGGCCATTCTGATGTGATTGAGGGATGTGTTCCCACTTGATGAGATCTAAGGGATGTTGCCATTCTTTTAGTGGAGGCACCTAGTCAGTTACTAGGAATCCTCAGTCTAGGATTGAGAGCCATTCTGATGTGACTATGGGATTGGTTCCACATGATTAGATGTAAGTGCAGATCCTTTCCATAGATGATAGTAGGTGTGTCTTATCATGCTAGTGGATGTGAGAGCTAGCCTTTCCACGGATGATAGTAGGTGTGTCCTATCATGCTGGTGGATGTGAGTGTTGCGCCTTTTCACGAATGGTAGTAGGTGTGTCCTACCATGCTAGTGATTGTAAGTGCTATGCCTTTCCACAGATGGTAGTAGGTGTGTCCTACCATGCTGGTGGATGTGAGTGTTGTGCCTTTACACAGATGATAGTAGTTGTTTCCTATCATGCTAGTGGTTGTAAGTGCTGAGCCTTTTCACAGATGATAGTAGGTGTGTCCTATCATGCTGGTGAATGTGAGTGTTGTGCCCTTTCACAGATGATAGTAGGTGTGTCCTATCATGCTGTTGAATGTAAGTGCTGGGCCTTTCTGACATGACTGGATTGGTTCCTATCATGGTCAAATGTGAGTGTTAGGCGTGCCTTTCTAACATGGTGTTGGATGTGTTCCTCTCATGGTAAGATGTAAGTGCTGGGTGGGCCATTCTAACTTAGGGTCATATATAAGCACTGAATAATACCTAAATGGAGGATAGGCCTACAACCAACATGAAAAAGGGATGGCTCTGTAGAATTTCCTATGACGAGAAGAATCGTGAGATAGCACCCGTGATGATCTAGTGATGATGATCCAGCAGTGATGATCCAGATCAAGTGATGATCCAGATCCAGTGATGATCCAGATCCAGTGATGATCTAGATCCAGTGATGATCCAGATTCGATGATGAAGATGAATTGAAGATGAAGATAAATTGAAGATGAAAATGACTTGAAGATGAAGATGACTTGAAGATGACAAGGACTCGATGATGATCCAAATGATACAAAGAAGAAGACTTGTGCTGATAAATTGTGTTGAGAGAATACCTTCCTAGTTAAGAGGGAGTGTTGATGTAATTGTAACTTTGGAATGTATTCACTTGTATTTCTTATGTATTGTACCCCAATGTTTATTCTGGGATGTGTCTGTAATGTACTTGAGTCATGTCATGCCCCAATGTTCCTATTGGGAGGTTCTATAATGTAAATAAGTCATGTCAAGTCATTGTGGGTAACCCTCCTATTGGTCAAGGATTGAATTCCCTGCAATTTCGGGGCACTAGGGTTATTAGACTCTCCTAGAGAAGTAGGCCCTGGTAGGTTGTTGTCAAGTTGGGAATTGGTATAAATAGAGAGTGAGTCTCTCTATTTATCACACACTCACTCACACTCAGTTATAGCACATAGCTGAGGAAGAAGAAGACATTGGGGCTAGGAATAAAGAGGCTACTGTTGTCGAGAGATCATCTTACTATTTTGGGGTTTTACTTTTGGTGTTGATTCTATCTCTGAGGAAGTTGTGGGGTTTTCTCTATTTATGGTTTCCCTGAGGAAAAACATTGTGTTCATTATCTCTTGTGTTTGATTGTTGTGCTTGTTATTCTCTCAGTTAAAGATCCTAATATAATGCTAGCTTAATGTTAAAAATCTAACATATTTCCCTCAATTTAAGGAAGTGTATTTTTTTGCGCCTTTTGGGGCTCTGTTAGGTCATGTGTTCTATCCTGAAAGGATTTTGGTTGATCCTGCTAAAATTGTCATCATTCTATACTTACCACCACCTACCACAGTTAAACAATTAAGAGAAACACTCAAGCATAAGGGATATTAGAGAAAGTTCATCAAAGGATATGCAGAAGTGACTTCCCCAATGGAGAAATTGTTGAAAAAAGACACTAAGTTCCAGTGGACAGAGGAATGCCAGGAAATCCTAGATAAGTTGAAAAGAAAAATGACCAATGCACCCATATTGATATTTATGGATTGGAAAAAAGAATTCCATGTTCACGTGGATTAATCCTCCATGGCATTTGGATTGGTATTGACGGAACCGAGAGAAGGAGATATTGATCACCCCGTTGATTTTTCTAGCAGGAAACTATCAACGATAGAAAATAACTACATACAATAGAACGGAAAGGACTTGTGATGGTTTATGCATTGTAGAAATTCAAACATTACTTATTGGGGAGGTATTTTAAAATGTACACTGATCATTCTACGTTGAAATATTTGGTTAACAAGATAATGTTGGGGGGGGGGGGGTATTTTCATTGGCTCCCCCTCTTCCAGGAATTTAATTTTGAGATTATTTTCAAACTGGGTCAACTAAACTTAAGACCAGACCATTTATCCATAATATAAAGGGGAGATGAACCTACTAGTTTAGAAGACAATCTCTCGAATGCGCAACTATTTGTGATAACTACCTTTGATAACTAGTATGAGGATATCATACAATTCTTGACTAAGGGGATTGCACCAGCCGAGCTTAAAATAGCATAGAAAAAATAGTTAGTAACATGATATGTAGATTTTCAGCTGATTGTTGGCCACTTGTACAAGCTGGGCCTAGATGAAATATTGAGACATTGTGTTTTTTAACATGAGAAACCTATTATATTAAGTGAAGCACATGCTAATGTTCCAGGAGGACACTATGCAGGAAAGGTGACTATTTGCAAGATATTAGAAGATGGGCTACGGTCTCCTACCATGCATGCTGATGGTAGAAATTATTGTCGCAACTATGATGTCTATAAACACATAGGGATTCCATCGAGAAGAGATGAGATGCCTTTGGTTCCACAAATTACACTGCAGGAATTTGGTAAATGGGATGTCCACTTCGTGGGGCCTATTAGTATAGTAGGGAAGATCAGAGGAGCTAGATGCGTTATCACTACGACAGATTACCTGACTCAATGGGAAGAGGCTGTGCCTATCAACTATTGTACTGCTGCGACAACAATGATATTTTTATTTGAGAATGTGGTGACCAATTTTGGATGCCCCAAGATATTGATTAGCGATCAAGGTACACATTTTCTTAATCAATTGATTGAATAAATAATGGATGAATTTAAGATACATCATAAAAAGACCACTCCCTATTACCTGCAGGCGAATGGAGTGGTCGAAGCATTTAACAAGATTCTAGAAAATGTGCTCAACAAGGCCTAAAACACAAGAAGGGATGACTAGGACCAACAAATAGTTGGGGTCCTATGAGTGTATCGCACAACATGTAAGAAGTTAATAGGCCAAACTCCGTTCAGATTAGTGTATGGAAAGGAGGCTGGCATGCCTATTGAATATATTGTACCAATTTTAAGAGTGGTGACTATTACATAAATGACTGACGTTGATGTTGTTGAATAAAGATTACTCCAATTAATCCATTTGGAAGAAGAACACTTTATTGCAGGCTTCCATCAAAATGTAGAAAAACAAAGGCATAATTCATGGAATGACATACATATCAAGAACACGCAATTTTTAGTTGGAATTCTTGTTCTTATGTATGACAACAAAATTTTCAAACACCTAGGAAAGTTGAAGACACGTTGGCTAGGTCCTATGTAGTGAAGGAGATCACTGAGGAAGGAGCAGTGAAATTGAAAAAACTTGATGGTATGGAAGTCAAAGGGATCATAAATGGGATCTAGTTGAAGCCTTATTTTGATAGTTAAAAAGAGAAAAAATAATGAAATAATGATTGTAATGATGATTTCCATGATGTTTAGGTGAAAGAGGATGAGTGTGACCTTTACATGCAGTGCGGTCAGGAAGCGCAAGTAGTAAAAACAAGGGCACGTCGATACCATAATAAGGAGGGATTACTGAAGTGAAAAATATCAAGTCCAAAAAATGTGAGAAAAATTGAAGTCGATTGCAAGCGAGGTTGAGGGTCACTTCTGCCATTAATATCATGTCATCCTAACAAAAATGGGCGGCATAGTTGGCACCTCCACATAAGGAGTCGAATCAAGAACCCACCCGATCGTTCATGCTTTCATTATACTACTTGATTAGGGTGCGTGCGAGGATTTAATGGACTCATTGTTGGAATAAACTACTAGTGATGATTCAGTAACTGCTCGACTCCTTATAATTCCATAATCAGAATCGTTCTAAGATACAGAGTGAGTGAAAGCTTGTGAAGAAAAAGGATGACTAACTATTGTTGTCCTAATGGTCCTGGAAGTCTTGATAAGGAATATTTAATGAATTTTATTCTTGGGAAGCTTGTTGTTCGATCTGTTTTATAGACCATTGGGTGCTGCTTGGAAATTCAGCCAACTTTGAGCCTTCATGCAGAAGTCACGCCAGTCATCGGGGTAAACATGATACCTCAGAGACCTTCTGATGTCAGGAAAAGCAAAATTACCTTAAGCAAGCTAGGCATGACAAGAGAAGCATTGGAAACAACATAAAGCCTAGAAGACATCCCACCGAAGCCTTCAGACATGGTTGGAAAAAATTAATTGCCATAGTGCATAGTAGCCATTGCTAGGAGCGATAGATCTAAACGAATGCTCATATTAAGAGATGGAGGAATGGAGGTCTACGTCATCACCATCATCACTAGAAATTGATAAATCTAAGGAAGGTGATGACAAATCCAAATATATGATGCACTGGAACACCCTCGTGGAAGGAGCTAGTCTAGGTAGAGGCTGACGGACCTCACCAAAATTATACGCAACATAAATATAGATCCCTTGCAAGTGTGAGAGAGGACCATGAGTTGTTAGGATTACCCAGATGTGGTGTACTCATTCCTAGTTAATAATAAAGAATATTCTGACCAGAGGAAGGACAAACATGGGTCGAGTTGAGGGTTACAGTTGCACATGGGGACAAGGAACATTAGTGTTCCCGCTAAGTCCTTAAGTTCCTACGTTCTACCACTATGTACTACCCTACTGAGCATTAAAAACATCCATAAGCAGTCACGAATGACAAGTCCATCAATTCTTTAGTATTTTTGATAAACATAACTGTCTTCTAGAGGTCTACAAAGCTAACAGTGTTACCAAGAGAAATACAGGCTACCGGGAAGAAAGATAAACATAGAAAGAACATACCAACCTTCCCACTAGCTGCGGACACAGAAAAAACATATTGTTAAACATAGAATGAAAAAAAATTAATACTAGGAGAATGTCACAGGGATAGTTCAGCATGTCCACCAGCAAGTGCATGAGGTAGCGGCCTCGATGGAAAGTAACATGTCGGAACACATCATTTCCGACCTAGTGGAGCACATGCAGAAAGTTGAAGAAGAAGTGCACGCATAAAAAGATAATATGATGAAAATCATGGAGGATTTTTAGAACAAAATCCACGTCAATTAGTTTATGGAGAAATAGCTCGCATGGATCAAGACGAGCCATAGGTGAGTGTTGGGGGGCTGTTGGGCCTAGGTCAAAAGGGCAGAAATTATATAGAATTATTCCTAAGTAAGGGAAGAAGAGTATAAGGAATAAGAAGAAGGAGTAATAACATAGGAAACAACATCAAATAATAAGGGAAGAATGTTGTGACAGTAGAGGGAAGAAAAGGAGAAAGGTAAAGAGAAGGTGTGGGATAAGGAATCTACACCATTTTTTTAAGATACGATAGAAGGACAGCGCAAGAGACGTGATGACATGGAAAAATATTCGCAAAAGTAGGCATACATATAAGGTACAACCAAAAAATGGTAGTAAGTCATGATGTTGAGAAGTAGAAGCCCTTAGAGATCATGGGTATGAGATTGAATGGATCCGATGGAAACCACACGCATAAAGGAATTTTTGTAAGTCCAGTCGATAGCGCCTTTTTGGACATATATTGCTAGAATAGGAAAGATAGACTGTGGGATGAAGATAGTAAGTGGGCTAGGATAGTGACTGAAGCTAAGTCTATTAGAGTATGCATCAAGTCATTTTTGAGTCTGTAACAAGCATGTATGGGAATATATTGAGTCTGTAATAAGTCTATAAAAGGATAAACCCAAGTTGTATATGGCTTAGCTGGTTAATCAGTTATCCCATTAGCTATTTCTTATTTAGATGATTTTGAGTTGATTAAAGGATACAAAAGTATTGAGTAAGTGACTCTGGATCGTTGAGTGCATCAAAGTAGTGGATTTGTAGCTGAGTGCACCGATAGATAGAGAATTTCGATTCGATACAAGTTGTGTGTGTATCATTGAGTAGGACTAGAGTAGAGTGATAAAGATAGAGAAGAACAGAGAGAATGAGAGGGACGAGAAGTTTGTAGAGATAGAAGAGAAGATATTGAATAGATTATGTAGCTTTATGTACAGAAAAAAGGTGCATCTATTTCCTCATGCCAATGCTAGATGAAGAGAACCTTGTGGGTTTTGTCCGGATGGGTTTCTGTAATACCCCAGTTTTGACCCCATTTGCATTAAAAGGTATATGATGTAATATTGTAATTAATCATGGTGTGGAGTAAAAGGAAAAGGCCCTACCAAGAATTAGCATTTTGTGTTTCGATGATTGGAAGTGATGTTGATGGTATTTTTTGCTAGCCATGCACGTTAAAATGTTGGACATCATGTGTGTATTCAAAATTAATCAAAAACCTACAACCAGCTATGTCGGTGCAATGATAATGAAAAGGGAATGATTTACTAAGGTTAGGGGGGGGGGAGATTGTCTAACCCTTGGGATCCATTGGGGAATAGCCAAGTGTCAATAGGTGAACCCATCTAGATGTCAACCACCCTTTTTTTCTTACTTGCCCTTTCCCCCCTTGTCTCATTTACCAACCGAATTAATTCAGCAGGAGTTGGTTGGGGGTAGTTATTGCCTTGGGAAGACGTCTGCATGGACATCGTTAGTCTGGCAGGGATTTCAGCTCCTGAACACACACAAGCCCAGAGGAGATGTCCTTCATTTTCCCTCACACAAGAGAAGAAGACCCGCATTCCATCCTCATGCGGAAGCAGTTATGTTTTCCTCACGTGTAGGCAGACATTCACGATTATTTTCCCTTCACGCCTGGCTCTGTTCTTTTGATCATTTTGGTCTGTGTGTTACACCCTTCATGATAGAGGTTGTGTTCTTCCCTCTATGTAGGTTGAGCGGTCGTGGTTGTCTTATGCATGTATTTTGGTTTGCTGTGAGTGGTTGTTGAGTCAGTTTGGCCACGTTAGGGCCATAAACGACTCTGGAAGTCGAGTTGCTTAGCCAGAGCTGTGCTATCCAATTTCCATACCCAATTTGGTTGCGGTGGTGTTCCCTCAAACCCCAGAGCTTGGGAAATGTTGTGTATTTTGTGGTTGTTGGCCTTGGGATGTTTGGAAGTGGAAATAGAGCCTAGGAGGGCTTGATAAACCTAGTGGTGTAGGTTTCCATAGCTCCTCAATGAGCCCACTAGCTTAACATCCAATTTACCTAGTTTCCTGAATAGCCTGTTAAACCCACTGTGTTGGCTTGGCTGAGTTGTGTACCTTTGGTTATGTGTGAGTCATCTAGCTTCCCCTTAATCCTTGTGGAATCATGCCTAGATCAAGGGTGGCAATGTTGTTGAGAGAGTAAGGAGCACACTGGCCTATGGTTGGGTGGAATGTTGCAGCGACATAGCTGGTTGCGGGGAGCTTCATTCAAAGATAAGTATTCTTGTCTATTTCAACTTTGCAATTGTATTTATTGTTGAATGAATTACAATGAAAATGTCAAATTCTTGAATGTATGGTTTTGCTTCCACTGAATGGTAATGATGTGTCCATGTTTTACTTTCAAAGAATTTCAGTTTTTATGCATATGTTCATGGGACTAGTTTTCTGGGTTAGATCGTATTGAGGTAGTGTCCTCTTCGTCGGTTAGAGGGTCGGGGACATTACAGTTTCCATGTTACATGCTATGTATATGTGTGAATGTTGAGTAGCTTAGACAAGTGCATATTTATTATGTTTAAATGCTTGATTGGTTGTTGTGCTTTAAATATCTAACTATATGAATGTTGTATTTCAAGTAATGAATATGTCTGTGATGTCAAATCACTCTGTGATGTCTATTTAGTAGAAAGAGGATCCATAGTTTGGAAACTCTATTGTAGTTTTGGGTGTGCTCTCCAAATTGCTAGAATGATCGTCATTATTCTTTCCAAAGGTTCTATCTAATTATGTCCAGATATTTTTTGGGTATTCAAAAAAATAAATTAGGTAGCGCAAGATGGGAGAAAAGGCCAGACATATCGCTCCAAAATATATATCACCGTCATTTAACCAGTCATTATCATCTTCAAAAGACTCTTTACCAAGTCCAATAGATACCTCATTAACAATATCAAATCCATATTGAAGTTGTACAAGCAAAATATCACTGAAAAAAAAACAATTCGCAATAATATTTTAGTTCAAACCTTTCCACCTCGACATGTGCATTTCTTACAGTATGTCACACCTAGATATACTTCTATGGACATAAGCCAGAGGGAGAAATGCTATGATTCAAGGAATTATGTGGAAACTCAATTGCTTCTAGTGCACAATGGAGGTCAAACAAGATTTGTTGCTAGCCTGAATAAGGCTTTGATACCATGTTAAATTTGAGAACCAGAGATATATATGCCAATATGAGAGATATCTCATATAATCACAACATTAATCTTCATTCATTAATCAATAATACAATGATTATACAACAAATATAATTTGAATGCTAAATATATGATTCAAATATATTAGTTCTAACTAAGCGATTATCTAACTTCATGTGTCAAAATCACTGCTTGAAATCACTAGTCTGACTCTGGATGTCTAAATCAGTCTACAATCAGTTAATCGACAAGGTAGGTGCGAAAAATGCACCACTCTCCCTACATCCATGCAAAACTAGCACTAGGCTAACTGAAAGTGATCTAAGTGATTGTAAATGGAGGTTAACTCAGCATAACTTCTTACCTACCACAACCAACTGATTGAGGATGCTGGTGGCACTCAGAGTGGGATCCTATATTGTAGGGATTTCTCCTAGAGGCACATAATTTCATTCATGCACATGAAGTAAGTGGAATATAACCTCTAGGTGTGTCCCCCACACTCTAGTACAATATTAATAACTTCCTAACTTAGGAAAAATGACCAAATAGACTATATTGGACAAAGGAGAATTACTTTATCGTAACACTTAAGGTCTTGATATTATTTTTGGATAGATATTCCACAAGAGCGTTAAATTCCTTTAACTCTTAAAATACTTTATCCTTTCCTTTCAATAAATATATCCAAGTCTTACAAGAGTATTCATTAATAAAAGAGACATAGTGCACATACCCACTTAAGGAAGTAGTTGGCATTGGTCAGCACACATATGAGTGGACAATATCCAAGATCCTTTTTTCTTTTTTGTTACTACTTGTGAATGGGTTCTTTGTGTTCTTTCCTTGAGCGCATTCTTTGCATACTCATTCATGATTGATATGTATCTTTGTTATACTTGTCACTACCTTACTCGCAATTGGCAATGCTTTGTAGTTCACATGAGCAAGTATTCTATGCCAAAGTTCACATGGGATGATGGTACTAGTTGTAAGGGTTGAATTTGTGTGCCCATTCAATTTTTAGAGTTCTACTTCTTTAATAACATTTATAGTATCATCGTATATTGTATTTCATTTCTTCCACATAATAACTTCATCGTCTACAAAGGAAACTCTAAAACCTTTCCTATCTAGAGCTAAAATAGAAACAAAATTCTTCTTCAAACTTGGAATATATAATACTTATTTCTTATTAATGTACTTTATGGATTTTAATTTGTAAGATTCTTCCCCCATTCCTTTGATGGGGTACTAATAATCATCTCCAAGTTGTACCTTGTGTGAATAGTATTTTTGGATAAGACATGAGAGAGAATCTTTGTGACATGTCATATGTTTGGAAGCACCATTTTCTTTAAGAGAAGTGTCACTTTCTTGAGAGATTGATCCTATGAGAGAAGAAATTAGAATGTACTCTTCACTAGAGTCTTCATTTTCTCTGGCCCCATCCTTATCTGATTCATTTTCTTCAATTGCACAGGAATGGTTAATTCAGTTTTTCTTCTTTAATATTTCTTAACAGGATAATTATAGCAACGTCTCCCATATTATGACACGAATATCATTCAAAGGATGAGTAATACTTTCTAGGTATCTTACCTCTTTTGAAGTCTAGCGGTCTTCTCGAAGGTGATCCTTGACTCTTCTTTTTGTTTGTTTTGTTATTTCAATGAAAAAATAGATCTTGATCTTCATTATCATTTAGGTTCTATTCTCTATTTTCTCTCCTTCCTTCTTCTTGTAAACATTATTCCCATATTTTTCTAAACTTGGCTAAGTTTCTTCTAGAAAATATTCGTCTAATGAAGGAATCCCATTCTCTTGGGGGACCATTTAGGGTGGTCATCGCCACTTCTGCTTCTTCCACCATGTTACCAATGGCTTATAACTATTCTTTAATATGAGACACTCTTGAGAATAATCATTGCATAGATTATGTCTTGTGTATCTTCACACTCTTGAGTTGGTTTCTCAAGGTCATTCTTCTATTGATGTTCTTCCCTTCAAATAGACTTGTTAGTGCATCAAACATTTCCTTTGGAGTATTCTTTGAAGATACTTGGGAGATCAAATGATCCTTGATAGGATCAAACATGATCCTCTTGGACTCTTAATCATATCCTTCTTGATATTGGCCTTTTCCTCATCTAAATATAGTTCATTGAACACATCTTTGATGCAACCTTTTAGGTCACATTCTTCAAGGACGGACATGACTTTGTACTTCCATGCTCTGAATTTTTATGCTCCCTCAAGTTTTTAATAAATATTGGTAATGTTTTTCATATTTAATTAATGAGAGTCTCAAATGGAAATATTGGAGATATAACTTACCAATTTGAGGCCTGCTTCTGGAATTTTCTTCAGGATGACCTAGGATTTGACTAGAACACCCTAATTTTCCAACTAAGATCACTTGTAGATATGTTTGGAGGAAAATATGCACCTCCCAAAGACAAGATAGACAATATATTTATTTTTTGTAATATTTGGATGGAGCCTTAAAAAATACGATTCCCTAGTTTCTCCCTATAGTAGTGGTAGATCAAAAAATAAAAATCCAAATAATTGAAAACTGCTTCAATAGAAAGATGATCCCTCCTAGGGAGAGTTGAATGGTTTTTAGTTCTTGACTGATATGTGAAAGGCATTGTTTTAATGCAGGGAAACTATTTCACAATGTCTTATTTCAGGCTGGATATGATACCATGTTAATATTTTAAAAGTTGTCATGCCAAAAAAAGGATCATTGAAAGAATAACAAGCACAAATAATAAAATAGAACACATAGATGTATCCTAGGAAACCCTTGTGGGGAAGAAAACCAAACAACAATTCCTCGATATAGACTTCAACCAAGTATAGTGTAAAACCCAATGAATAAATGTAGACAACTTCCTCCTGCTCAGATGGACTATTTATCCTCTCTATAGAGAAATTGCTTGAGTTCAATTATTGTCCAAATGAGGGAGGAACCGCTCCAATTTATACTAATAAAATGAGAGGCGTAATAACCCAACATAGACGAATTCTCCCTTCTTTTAGGGTTGGATTTTTTTGAAAGACTCAAAATTACATTTTAATAATAATTTTTTGGGGTAATACTGAATCGACTGAAATTGGAGGTTTTACCTCAATAATTTACATGACCAAATAAATCAATGACATCCCTAATCAGAGGAACGATGTATCAGGAAGGGGTAATAATAATAATAATAATAATAATAATAATAATAATAATACAAAATATAATATCTTCTGTAGTGACATTTCTTTAACATCATTGTTGATGTCATCATTTGTATAGTTATGCAACATGACATTTCTGCAACTATGTTTTCCCCTATTTCTCAAAAAATTCATACTACAATAACTTTATCATAAGTACTCCATTTGACATGTTGTTTTCATTGTTGTAATATTTTGTCATGCTCTATGCAATGGTCCTATTATTTCTATAAATTGAACAATATAAATTTTTGTGCATTCTTTGATCCTCCTAGATCAATCCTCCCTAATGGGATACTTTTGGACCTACAAAATACTTTAAAAATAATTCAAGTGAGATCGCGGCCTTCACACTTGTACTAAATACGCCCATACTGTCTCAAGCATGAAAACATAGTGTATCACCTTAAATATTCCAAACATGATAACAACTGCAATCATATTGTTGACATCAATGCTCATTCCAATACTACCGTCATCTACTACATTCATGGTCATGCCTTTTAACTTGAAAAAAAAAAGGTAACAATAAGATTCCATATAATGGTGCTAAAGGAACCAAATCAACAACCTTTTTCATCTTTTGAATGCTTTTACAAAATGGGTTTTTTAATTAATTATGAATCTTTGGATTACAATCGACAAGTGAATCTGGTACTTGTTGATTTTGTTCACTTCTTATCTTGTCTTCAATAGAATCCTCTAAATTAAGAGATTTAATAAAAGATATGGAACTAGTAACCATGATACCTTTTACACCCATGGGTGTAATAATTGCTTCATCACTTTAATCAAATCCTAGATCCTATTGCAGTGTCACATTGGTGTACATCTTTCTCTTGTTTTTGAACTTCTTTAGTATCAATTATGGATGCAATGTCCAACATTGTTCTTCTTTATTTCATTTTCCATAATGAAAACATGTAGGCCTCTCTTGATTCATTGTAGTTGTCCTCTTAGATCATGGCTCTGCAAACGCATCCTCCATACCATAATTATCATTACTAGCTTCCAAATTTGTGTCTTGAATTAACACTTCATCAATGTTAGAAGGGTTAAACATCAAAATAGTATGTCTAAAATAAGAATGAAAACCAGTAATATACTTAATAAGAGACTCTAGTGTGAAATGGAACTCCCAATGAAAGTGCCCTCTTCTTTAATTATAACATGCAAGCTTGCATGTTCTTCCTATTTGTGTGATTTTCATGTGTCCCTTCTATCATTATAGTCTAATTGTATGCTAAGGTGTAAAACTATTTCCTTATTGCAGAAATGAATTCATCCCAAGAGGAAATGATTTTACCATTTTGTGGCATATCTTCTTGAGTCTGTTTCTCCCACAATACCAAGTCTGAACCACTCATGAATAAGGTTTCCAAATGAATCATTTTCATAACCTCTTTTATCTACTGCACCATACAATAGACCTCTATTTTCTTGATCCAATTATCAAGTTTCCCTGCATTCAAGTCCCCATCATTTATAGGAAAATCAAACTTTACATCTAATTTTAAAAATGCATTTTATGAGAATGAGATGGTTTGAAAGGGTTATCTTTGGAATAATTCTCATCTCCACCATTTGTTGATGATCACGTTGAGGAGTAATCTAAAGGACCTCCTCATTCACCTATTACTAAATACTTTGCAACTTCATCTGTAACATGACTGGCTCTTTCTCCTCTTGTTTTTCTTCTTTTGTTGTAAATATGTTCTGCCACTTCCTTTATCATAATGAAATATTTGAAGAAATAATATTTATAAATGTAAGGTCCTATCCTTCTTGGTGAATCCATTTCCCCCCTTTAAATGTTTCTCCTTTAACCAATCTCAGCATTGTAACTCACAAGTTTTCCTTCACCACTCTTTAGCTTGGCTCTCGTAAGCATCCGCCTTCTAGAATACCTATGTTGATACCGCTTGATTTGGAAGAGGCTAAGTGCATTATACCATTACAAAAATTAATCTCTTCCAATTATTTGGATCTAATTTTGAGCAGCACCATGCTGTTATGTGAATGCATTACTTTAATCCAAACTTATTAAATGAAGTTGGTAGCTTGTGCTTTGAATGTAATTTATAAAACATTCATCAATTAATGACTTAAAATAGGTTCAATGAAGACCCCATTCATTTTTGTATCTCTATTTCATAAACAAATAGCATATCTAGATCCCTCGTGGAAAACCATGAAATTTGATTATAAACTTAATACCTTTCTATAGTAAAATTCGGGACCTATCTA
The DNA here is from genome assembly GCA_001517045.1 of Pseudotsuga menziesii. NCBI lineage: Eukaryota > Viridiplantae > Streptophyta > Pinopsida > Pinales > Pinaceae > Pseudotsuga > Pseudotsuga menziesii. The sequence goes on from LPNX011039901.1 coordinate 17,828, forward strand.
TGGCACGTACATCAAGAACATATCTGACATCCCCCTAATGACTAGATGCTCAGATGTATAAACATATTACAAATATGGGTTCCTTGTGAAATTCCCTTATTTGAGTATAAACGTGACCCATTTCCAAGAAGGAATGGAAGACCTTTTCTTAGACTCAAAATGTCGAACCTTGCTCCAAAGTTGGAACTATACCTCAATTTCCATGCATTGGACATACCTCCTATACTTTCCTAAAAATTTGTGCCACCTTGGACTCCTACCTACGTTCATATATATGCAAGTTTCATTTCCAAATGAGGTCCCGCGCCATTGGATTTTTGTTACAAACACTTTCAACAAAACAGAACTAATTGTGTTTCCACAGTGGTTAAGTCCTTTGGCTACCTTCCTGAAGGTCCTAGATTCAATTCCCCAACATGTTGATTTGATGGTTCATTGAGTTATATTGGTATGTTATTGTTGTTATTTTTTTATATTGTATACATATACATATACATATACATATACATATACATATACATATACATATACATATACATATACATATACATATACATATACATATACATATATATATNTTATATTTATATTTATATTTATATTTATATATAGACATATAAATAAAAATAATTAACCATATAATTAACAAACCAAACAAAATCTTGACTATCGATTTGGAGCTCCAACAAATCTGGTTCAATATAAGCATGTGATGTGGTGTCCTATGCTTTTTAAACATAATTCTATATAACTTATGCCATGGATTAAACCACATAATCCAAGTGCCATATCATTTGTTCTTTCAACACTCCATGTCATCATGGCATCATTCCACGCCACTTGCCACATGGAACTTTCTTATTGGTCCATTTGGACCAATGAAAATGTAAAAAATGAGTGACACATGGAACCCTATGGTGCTTCTATGTGTCAATGCTATGTCAACATTTGTATGGTGCTGCCTTGTGGCATATCAGCAACTCTTTTTTCTCCTTGTTTCTTGAAAACTTCATATTGTAATAACTTTCTCATCCAGAGTTTGTTTGATTTGTTATTTGCACCGTTGGAAATATCTAGCCGATATATATAGAATATTGCTATTAATTTTAGAATTCGAACAGTATAACCTCTTAGTATTCTTGAATCCTCCTAGATCAATATAAGCAGACCAAGCTCTAGGCGCCTGCTTGAGTTCATACAATGTATTCTTTATAAACCTCATGGTACAACTACTCAATCTGTGTTGGATCATCTTTCTCCATATATACCTAAGTATCCTAATCCTACTACATACAAGCATTCTTCTCTCTTTGCATATGAGAATATATCACTCTCTACATCTTGACAATTTACTCCCTCTACATTTGACCATACTAGACTTCAGCAATATGTTACCTTCTGCAATGTTGATCCCTATGTATCCATCTTTACCATAAATACTCTCTTTGAGTAAGAAAACTTTATAAATCTATATCGTATATAATATTCCCTCCCAGATGTCAATATGGACTATATTCTTAATCTAATAGATCCATTTGGAAGTTACCACTTACTTCCCTTCAACTCTCAACACTATTTTGGACATAATTCTATATGAGGTAATCCTACTCATCCATCATGGAATCCTTCCAATATTGTTTGCTTGCTACTTATTCATAACCGTAAATATCATAATGAAGTGACTCATCAATTCGATATAGATAGAGAACTTTTAAAGTCTTTTTTCCTCTCTACAAGTACCATTGGAATATCCATGTCTCTTTGCATCCTACAATCTATCATGAAGCCATACTAGCTTCAGGATGTGACTTACTAAATATGAGATTCTTTGTCATCACTGTATTGATTACTAAAAGAGGTAAGAATCTCTCCTTTCCATTCAACAAGGAATGTTTATCTTACTTATTGACTCCCTCTTTATCTCTACCTCTTTGTATAAAATCATTAAATTCCTTGGAGATGAATTTTCCTTTAAAAAATTGATCTCCTTTCTTGTCATACTTTCTAAGTTGATATTTATTTTTTGAAAATTACCGAAGAATTTAACCTTGGTCTTCATCGCCACTGGTAGTCATATATAGTCGCATAATGCAAGACATCATATAGAGATAATAATGTCATTGGGGTACACATACATGGAATGTACTTTGAATAAATTATCTTTCGAATGTTCATCTAGAATCTCTTCAAGTTTGTATTCTCCTCTTTCCTTCTTTGAAGAATGCTCATCAACACTAAAAGTTGATGCATGCTTGTTTCCTTTCATTTTATTTTGAGAAACTGATAAGCATAGTATCCAAATTTATGACAATTGTAACATTGTATCTTCGAAATATCCTTATTTTTTTGTCATTATGTTGGAGTTTATCTTTCACTTGGGTGTTTCCTTCTAAATTTATTCTTCATTTTCATTCATGCATGGGATGCAAGAGATTGATTTTCTTCCTATGAATTCTTATGTAAATTATTCTTAGATAATACTCTTGCCTTATCTTGAACACATAGTCGATCAAACTTGGGTAAATCTTCTCTTTCACAAACACTTTTAATAAATGATTCCCATGAGGAAGGGAGTCCATAAATGATTACCATAACAATTTATACATCATTAATAATGTCTCCAATAGATTTGAGTTAATCTCACAAATAGGATAAATTCATAAAATAAGTAGCAATAGAATTTGAGTTGGTCATGTTGCAACATAGAACCCAATGTGTGGTCATAAAATCTCAAAAACTTGAATCCGTAGTTTCTTTACCTCGACATAAATTAGGTCAAAACTGAAATTTCAAAAAACTAAAATTTTCTTCCGAAGATAAGTGTTCCCTACTTTGGTGAGTTCCAATGTGCTATATCTAAGTCAGAAATATGGAGATAAGTTCCCAAACATGGAATCCCTAGTTTCTATAATAGAGAACAAACAATCTCTAACAATCACTTCTATTCAAAACCTGGCTCTTATACCATGTTATATTTTAATCCAATTTTCAATACTTGATTATTATTTGACAATAATTCTTCACAATTATATTTTATCCCATAATTTCATAATCAATATTCAATTTCCCTAGAAAATAAAACAAGGATCACTAAAATATAACAATGCACAAGAGGCACAAATATTTTACCCTCGGAAACCCAAATGGGAGAAAACCCAACAAAATTTTCTCAAAAGAGATTAATCCAATTCACGTACAATACCAAACAAGAAGCTTATCCCTAGAAAAATATGAGTTTCTCCATCTTTCACATAAATCCCTAACTAGGGTAGAAAATCTGCCAAGAGAATAATATAATAAGGATTCCCAAAAATATGCTTTTTGCATTTTCTTGGATTTCCTTAGAGGTGCACACTTGTGAAGAGAAGAAGATGTGTTGTGAATGAGTCATTTGAAGTGTGAGAACACTTCTATTTATATTCTTAAGTTATATTTATGATGACTTTTACTTTTGTTCTAGGTCAAGGTGAACCATTTTAGTAGGGAATTTTCCCCTTTTTTTCCTTGAACATTCTCTAAGAGTTATTCAATGGTTTGTCTTGAATTATTTTTTCATTTCTTCATCATAGAATGATTTATCCAATCACATTATTCCATAGAGATGTAATGTTTATTTGACCATAATCTAAGTAGTCTCGAATAGTTCTTAGAGCCAATGTCAAATACAACATTAAATTAGACTTTTTCTATAACACGGGCATGAAGTCCCTTATACATAGACAACTCAACTAACTCTACTAGAATATATCACTCTTTGTCGAAGAATGTGATGTGACCTCTAGCCTTTCAAAACTTGTAGTCAATCCACATGACTAGATAAATTATAAGCATATGAGCCTCAAGCCACATAGTTAATTCAAATGGATAATTAGGAGTACAAAGGGGCCATTCTCTACCAACCATTGGTCAGCATACACATGGACAAAATGGGAGAATGATCTGCAAAATGTTTTCCCAATGTTGGAACCTTGGAGAACATCAACAAGGATTACTATCAAATAAATTTTTCCATTACCATGAATGGATGAATTTATTGGTTGCTTAAGTGGAGCAACATATTTCACTATGATCGACTTGAAGCTCATAAATATCACAAGATCAAGATTAGAGAAGGTGATGAGTGGAAGTAATCCTTAAAGAGGAAAGAGAGGTTGTATGAGTGGTTGGTTATGCCATTCAGGATGACCAATGAAAAAATAATGTTCATGGGACTAATGAATGAAGTACATTAAAACCATTTTTGGGGAATTTTGTCATTGTATACCTCAATAAAATTCTTATTTTGAACAAGAAAAAGGAAAACACTTGACTCATCTGAGACAAGTACTACAAAGGATGAGTCAATAGAAGTTGTTGGTGAATCTATAGAAGTGTTCCTTCATGCATTAGGATTCAATGTACTTGGGTTTTATAATCTCAATCCAAGGGTTAAAAATGGACCTAGAAAAGGTGAAAGAAATTCTATAGTGTCCTCAGCCAATGAGCACCATTGAGGGAAGGAATTTTCATGGAATTTCTAATTTATAAAGGATGTTCATCAAATATTTTAGTCTTATTTGTGAATCATTGATGATGTGCATGAAGAAGGGTGAGTTCAAGTGGAAAAGGCCACCCAATGAGAATTTGAGAAGTTGAAGTAGAATGTGATGGAGAGGGCATTTTTTATCTCTCCCGGATTTTGACAAGGTATTTAAATTTGATTGTGACATGAGTGGGTTATAAATTGGAGACATGTTGAGATAATAAATATGTCCAATTGAATTTTTAATGAGAATTTGGATGATGCCAAGAAGAATTATCATCCTACAACTAGGAGTTTTATTCCATTATATAGGCATTGAAAAAGTGGAGGCATTACTTCTTTCCCAAGGAAATTGTGTTATTAACCAATCATTAGGATCTCAAGTATCTGAATACTCATATGCATATGAATAAAAGACACATGAAATGTATCAATTTGATTGCAAAGATACACCTTTGTTTTTAAGAACAAGTTTGGGAAGACCAACAAATTCACTAATGCATTGAGTTGAAGAGTCACATTGTTGGGGAGAAAAATTGTTCAGTTAATGGGGTTAGAGTCAATGAAGACTAAGTATGAAGTTATTGAGGATTTTTACAAAGCACAGAAAGCGTTGAAGGAACCATGGAGTGTTGACATAAATCCATAGTTGGATTGTTTTATCCAAGAAGGATATTTATTCAGAGGATATCAGTTATGCATCTATAGAGGATCAATAAAGGAGAACCCGATAAGGGAATTGCACAATAAAGGACTATAAGGACACTTTCGCATTGAAAAGACCAAGGAATTGGTCAAGGAGAAATATTACTGGCCAAGATTGGTGATGGATGTGAAGAAGTGGATCCAGTAGTGTAGGATATCCCAACATTCCAAAGGAAAAAAGTTAGAATAGAGGATTGTATGCACCTTTACTAGTTTTAACCTTTCCATGGGAATATATCAACATGGATTTTATGTTGGGATAAATGAAGACAAAACAAGGTGAAAACTCTATATTTATGTTAGTCAATAGGTTTTCAAAGATGGAACAAATTATTCCATGTTAGAATATAATTGATGTCATTGGTTTTGTTGTAATATTTTTCAAAGAAATCATGATATTGCATGGACTATTAAATACCACAACGTCATACAAAGCCACCTGTTATCACTAAAGTTGAACCTAGACTACTGAAGTTCAAGCTTATAGAAATCTTGAAGATAAATCAAACTGATTGAAATCAAATTTATACAGAGGAGGTATGTAATCAAAGTGTATGGAAATAAGATAAAATAATAACCATAAAACTGCATGAAATATAGTAAAATGCAAAATTCAACAACAAAAGATATTACGAGCATGAATTTATAAAAGGATGAATCTGGTTCTGCAACTGAGCATTTAAAGATAACTGCATTTCATCATAAGAATCTTGTAATAGATTAACAATACCACAAACAAGATAAAATCATAACAAAATACAATTCATATATAAAATCAAAACAAGCTCATGATCATAATCATTTCATAGCAATTATTCTGTATTAAAGATGCAAAAGAGTATATGCCTTACAGTTCATTACAAAAGTTCAATTCCCATATATGATGCCCACCTCAACCCCTGGCTGGAACCCCCACTTTATTTTGTTACAATCATTCCTCATATAGGTGTTGAGGTCTAGATCCTCCTTAGGAGGTCAAATTTCTAAAGATAGCAGAAATTTCATTAAATTTTGGAACTGCCTGCCATGAAAAATGGAGCAGTCTGCAGAAAACTAGGGATGCAATTATGATTTTGTATCTCTTAAATAATGACAAATGTGTAAAATATGGGATAGGTTTTTTTATATAAATTTTTTATGCTAAAAAACCTCTCTTCATTCCTTGATATTTGTTTCCATTTTCCCGATATCTGCATTCTAAAAACATGTGTCAAAACAGGAAAATCCTGAGATCTGAAAAATAGGACTTAATGACGGATTCGATTCTCACAATATGTGACACCTGTAGGAAAAATGAAATAGGTTATTATATATGAATATGTTAATAATATAAAACTCTTTCATTTTTTCAAAATTTCCCTCCCTCTATTCATAACCAACTCTGCAATAATATGACTCAGACTAGATTTTTCGCAGTCAGAAAAATAGGCTGAAATGACGAGAGTGGATCTTCCAATCCTTGACACCTGTGTAAAAACTGATATAGTTTTTTGTTCGTTGATAAATTAGGAAGAAAAAAATACTCTAGTTCACCCAAATTCATCTCTTATTGGCCACAATCTGTTCTAAAAAAAGGATGACGAAATAGGACATTTCTAGAAAATATGCCTTCATAGATTCTCCAAGTAATATGTTTTGAATAAATTGTTTTTGTTGGTGTCTCTCCTTTAATGAAACAATATATCAGTTCAAAAAATTTCAACAAACCCTGCCAAATGTCTAATGCACGAATCGAAACTAGCAGTATCATTATTTCTGACATTTTCCAATATGTTGCCAATATATATCTTGAGATCATATATGAAATAGTCATGTGATAACATTATGCATGATAATATTAAATTTTTGTATTGTTTCAACAAAGAAATAAACACTTTGAAAATCAAATGAAAATGAGCCTTATTTTGATTTAATAAATGAAATAATTATAGAACAAGAAGAAACTAGGGTAAAATTTGGACAAGAAAAATAAAATTTGAACAAGGAAAATCAAAAGTAAAAAACAAGCAGTGGTAGAATTAGAAAAAGGACTTGAAAATTTTAAAGTAAATCTAGAATAAAACCCTAGAGAGAACACCACCAATATTATTGGTCATTTATGAAGAAACTTGTGGAATAGCTTGACATGGAGTTGTAGTTCAGTTTTTCATACCATCCACTCACTTATGGGTAGACTAAAGTCATGAACAAGAGATCATGAAATTTGTTAAGGTGTTTGATTAGTGACTCACCAATATAGTGGGAGAATGTGTTGGTGCAAAAAGATTTCACATATAACAACTCAATAAACAGGTTAACTGGGATGAGCCCATCCCATTCTGTGGTAGGGAGAATTCTCCATGGAGTAGATGACTTAGTAGAGATACCAATGTGAATTTAGAAAGGTGTAGACATAGAACCATTGTAATATCCTGAATTTCAGACCTAACACTTATAGGCATGTTCCTATTGATTATGATGATTATCTTTATGTTTTATTTTTATATTAGGTCAAAGACCCCACTGCATATGAACATGATGATTTATTTTATATATTGGGCATAAGTCAATTATTAATGATATATATATATATATATATATATATATATATATATATATTATTGCTTGTGTTGTGCGTGGACCCTGAAGCGCATGATTGATGAGATGTTTTGTTTTGAGAAGGAAGCTCTGGAGCACTTGAGTGATTGATGATTTGTGTTGAGCGAGAAGCTATGGAACACATGAAAATATAATTGGAAGTGTTGGGAATAAGCCCTGGATCCTTCCATGTTGATGGTGAGCATAATCTCTAGAGCGTCGGATCCTTGGCCATTGTATCCTTAGGTGTATCATACAAGTACATCCTAGCATTGGTGTTGAGCGAAGAGCTATGGAATTGCATTGAATTGTAACTCCCTATTAAAGCATTGAGTATGGGCTTTGGTAAGCATTAGGGTTTACTGAAAAGAATTTAATAGCTTCCAAGTGAGAACGACTCGAGAAAAATATTGATCTCATCATACTTATTTATAAGTGATTAAATGAAATTTCAAATTTCTGTATTCTCATCAAGTAATGAAGAGCTACCACGTTATACGAGGGAAATCCAACATGCAAGGATGTTTAGAGTTGCCCATCCTAGTATACCTAAACCATATACCTACTTGACTTTAATGAAGAAGTGTCATTAATTCTAGGGATCATGGTATATGATGCCCAAAGACAAATGTTAACAAGTGATATATTATTATGTACTTTATACATGGTATGTATAAATAGTTGAATATAATTATAATATTAATGATGAAAGAGAAAGAAAATCTCCATCCAAATATTATTTATTATGAAAAGATAATAAATAGTCCAAAACCTAAAAAGTCTAATTAATAACTAGTAGAAATTTCCAAAGTTAAAATATTAATAATTACCTAAAGTAATTGAAAAGGGTTAAATCAAGAAACCAAGGTTTCTTGATTTAACTATCCCTTTGAAGGAAAAGTTTGTCTATAAAGACTCAAGCCAAGGAAATGCTTGGGGTTCTGATCTATCATTAGACGAGTCATTTTTCTGCTTGTTTGCTCTCAAGTAATTCTCGGAGAACATTTTCCTGGAAGGAAAAAGGAGAACTGATCCAAATATGATATACTAGATAGGAAACCCTACCTTAGGAGATATAAGCTACTTGCACGTTGGAGTCCACCTCGGGGGGATCCGGATTTAAACTAGTAATGGTTCCCAGTCATGGTTGGGTGGAACATGGTAGTTCTCAAGTGATTTGGTCATAAAAAATAGAGGTTAGATCTTTCTTGAATTGTTAATGCTGGTTATTTGAGTGTGCAGGTTCAACCATTAACAGAGCTTCAATTTATAGGTATGAATCCCTAGAATGTCTATTCTACTTTCCTAGAATAAATTTTATCTATGTTAGGTAAATGATTACTTTGCATTTACTAACCCAATGTATATGTTTCTTTGTTTAAAACTACTAGGGTTGGCATCTTAAAATATTAATCTTAGGATGTAAGTGATTTCTTATACCAGGTTTATCTAGGGTTTACTTGTTTGTTTATTTTGCAAGTTCAATTTATTTACTAATGTTCATCAAGGGTTCTACACCCTACTTTAAATTATGTAGTAGTGTTATTGATAAAACTAAGTTATGTACAAACTAGGTTATTCCAGACCTGTTGTTATTGTTCATTTAATCTTCATATACCCTACTGACATATTACATTTGTTGGTAGAGACATGCGGTAGATTTAAATAGATTAATATTAGAAATAAGTTTTAAATACATATATGTATAAACTTACAATATAGATAACCTAAGGTACTATCTACAATCTGAACTACTATGTATATATATAAACATATATAGACATCAAACATAAACAAATCAAAATATTATCTATAAGTATTCTACATTAAGATCTAAAAGAAATAAACCATTAAAAGACCTTTCAAGGTCTGCACCATTAATTATCTGCTAAACTACTAAAATGATTCCATTAAATAACATCATCATAAATAAATGAACAGGAAGTATTCATGACCATTCTTTTTGTCCAAGATTCACATCTTTGTTCCTATACTAAATACACATTCCTAACATTTAAAATAAATAACATTATAATTGCATGCACAAATCATTTAAAGGTCCCATCTAATATCGCTCATAAACAATCACATATAAATTAACCAAGTAAAACAATTAAAGAACTCTGTAATTTATAAACAAAGGGCATGGTATTGACCCCTGTGGGTTGGGAAGTTGTAGGCCTCATTAAAACAACCATAATGTTTATACACAAACAGTCACCAAATTACATAACTCTGCAAGTCATTCCATATAATGAATTAAATACCAGATAAAATCATAAATAGGAATATTTTCCATTTTAATAAACCATATCAAAATATCTACATATTTCCAAATAATTACGATGGGAATAGGAATCAAATCCTATGGGCATACAAGCCCAACTCACATCTAAAATTAAAAATACAACTCATTACATCAACTACGAACAGGGTTCAAACCCCATGGGTATTGTTTACCAAGGTCACGCTATACATACAACGTATGCGAGCTACATTAATAAAATCAATACTATTAATAAACAAACAAATACGCTATAGTGAGGTCATAAGACCTTAGCTTTTGCCCAATGCTGTAAGCAAGGCCTTGGCCAAAATAATTGTTACAAAGTCCATTTAAAATTCGATCTATGGCGACGAAGGCGATTGTGACCTTGAAACCATGGCTCATGTATAATCCACATTATATTCTAAACCAACGAAATCATAAACAATAAAACAACCATATGAAGCTATGCACAGTATCCACATAAGCCATGACTATAAAATAAATTACACAGTATGTATTTAAACAACAAAATAACACTGCTAATGATTTTACCTACGAAAGCCATCATGGGTTCATACTTATGGTTTCTCCACATCCATTAATTCTTCAATTAAATTGACACAGTAAAGGATTGAAAAAATCAACCTATCACAACCACTTTGGGAAAGGATCATGCCACTCACGGCAAGGCCTCAACCCAACGTTGTCAATGATTACAACCAAATATAAATACTCAACACACAGACCTTAAACGAAGGAATATGCAATTTTATAAACCACCATAAAAAACCATTAGCGCGGAAATAAATCAACAATTACACAGTAACTAAAATAACCATTTCCATTTCGTAAACAAAACATCTATTTACACAGTAATGCCATTTCAAGTTATAGGCAATCACTCCATGGGCTTTGGCACCATTGCAAGCAATCGTGCTACCCAGGAACAAAACCCCCAAATCCAAAAATACAAATTACCATAACAAATAATTACACCAATCCTATAAGAGATTTGATCCACGACTTGACGGCCTTAATAATTATTTAAAAACCCAAGTCTGTCTACATAGGCCCGAAGGCTTTCAAACCCCACATAGAAGCCCTAAACCAAACGACTCAAACAAAACATAGACAGGCCGAGAGAAAAGAAGCGTAGGCTTATTTGGAAAGGATTACCTTGCACGTTAGCACCATGTGCAAACCAACGATAGAGCTGGAGCTATGCTTCTCTTCACCATCCCTTGGCACCCAAAAACACCAAGCGAAACTAGGTTAAGAAGTATGGCCACGAAAGGAGTCAAAATGAAAACGAATCATAGACATGAAATTCAAAATGAAGCATACCTCTAGATCCTGGAGGTCTCCTCCATTTTCCCTGCGCAGAGCCAAGACCAAACCCCAAAAAACCAAGTAGATGACAAGTCCATCGTGAGCCAAGCCCTAAGCTTGGGCTGCCATGAAAACCAGGGTGCATTAATGGAACCAACTGGTATCCACTATCAAAGCCAAAACCCACTTTGCTACAGTTTGATATCGTCACTTTAACGTAGGTCTCCATTCCCATGCAAGGCTTAAACCCCATTAACATATGGTTCAACCATATGGTATAATTGCCACCCCAAAACATATCACAAGGTTTAAAACATTACAAGGTTCTGTTTAATGCATATTCCATATATGGTATGCACTAATCCAAAGTCAAGCCACAAGGCATAAGTATTAAATGTAACATGTAAACCATAGGCTTAAAGACTTAATGCAATATGTTTCCCTAAGCTTAATGCTTAGTAAACATGGCATATGAAATATGCCATGCTAATAATTAAACTTTATAGAAATCAAAGGTTTGGTTTTTAAGCCATGATCATAACCTGCAAATAAGAAAACATAGGATATGTTAATATTGTTAATAAAATAAACATAGAGCGTAAATATACTAAGACATAAAAGACGAAATATAAACCATAATTAAGTGTAAGTAGTACGTAGGAAATTTAGTTGTGATAGCTAAATTGACGAAAATAGCACTTACCATGTTATAAAACTGAGTCAGTAAGGAACCATATAAGCAAGCAATAGGTCTAGTAGGATCAACATATTCAATGCTCTTTAAATAAGACTCTGTCACAAAGTATGATCTACATATGAAATAAAATAGGTGCCTTATTTCGAATAACTAAGTAAGCCTGCAAATAAGTAAACACCTTTACCTCTCATACCGTCATGGGAGAACGAGTCCCTCCACTCCACCCACTTTGTTTCTACAAACAAAGTTAAGTTAGGACTTTATAAATAACAAGTAATACTATGTAGAAAGGACGAAGCATTTATCCAAGTAACGACACATACACGACAAATGCATAACCATAATAACTAAGAAGTAAATAGTAGTACAACATCGTAATGAAAATACATTCATAATAATGATTGAAAGTAAAATGATAGAATGTAAGAACAACTTACGAGTAAACAGTGGTACATGTAGTGTGCGATATATTCCACAAGTCAATAATGTTCCGTATAGGTAGTTTTTACTACCCTAATAATTTTTTTTTCCAATTTTTGGCAACATTACAACCATTTTCTAACGATATGAAGGAAGTACAAGAGAAGGTAAAACACCATTTGGAGAAAACAAAAAAATCATACAATTTGAGAGTCGATCAGAAGAGAATATTATAATCTTTTATAGAAGAAGGCATGGTATATATGTGCCTGAGAAAGGAAAGGTTCCTCAGAGGAACATATGATAAGTTGAAGATGAATATGATTGGTTCATAGAATATTCTAAAGAATATTTCAAACAATTCTTATGGGTTGTATACTCCTAGTGATCTGGGAATATCATCGATGTTCAATTGTAACACCCTGGTTTTTACCCCATGGTATTAAAATTGTACATGATGTAAATATTGTATTAAATCATGGCGATGAGCTTAAGGCCAAGGACTTGCCATTGATTTGGTGTTTTTTGTATCAGAGATCAAGATCGATGTCGATAGTTATAGAGCTATTCAAGCACATTATATTTTGAAGATATCATGTAAATATGCAATTTAATAAAATACCACAACTAGTTATGCACTACAACGAATGAGATGGGGTCATGATTTGAAAAGGAATATGGAGGGGATTTATCCAAACCCTTGAGGCAATAGGGTGAGACTAGATGTTAATGAGAGAAACCATAAGCTCTGATCTACCCTTTTTTTCCTCTTCACTCAATCAGTCAATTCTTCTAGAAGAGCAGTTGAGTCAGTTAATTCCTTGGGCAGAGCAAGACATGGAAGTTGGTTTCATGACTGAGCCAGCCTGCAGTGTGAGCAACCTACATCTTGGGGGAAGCCACATTCTTTATTTTGAAGCAAGTAATCACGTGAATGCATTCCCATCCCATCTTTTCTTCTGTCACACAGAACGCTTTTGATCATTCTTCCATTCCATTGTGGGGGATTAGGTTTTTTCACTATCCTGAATCGGGAAAGGAATTGCTCAACAAAGTTCTTCCTCCTTGTGCAGCGAGAGCTATAATAGTATTTCTATGAGTTTCGTAGTGTTTTTCTATGTTACAGAGTGGTATGGAAACCTCGTCTCTTGTGTACAAGTTAGACCTTTCTTCTCATGTGTTACAGAGTCGTATGGATCCCTGGTTGTGTATGTTACAGAGTGGAGCCCTGTGTTGTTGTGTCTCCTTGTGGTTTATTGTTATGTGTGCCCTGGTTTGGGTCTGAACTGTATTCAAGACTTACGAGTGGAAGAGACGCTAAATTGGATTGATAAACCTAGTGAAGAGAGGAACTTCACAAAATGATAAGTGGCAAGTGAATCTTCTATGCACATCCTGAAGAGAACTGGAAGGGAAGGTATATCCTGAGGGAATGTGTAGAAGAGGAAAGGATACTTCCTTGTGTTGGGTGTGTAAGCAATGTGGATTGCATGCCAGATAGATCTTGTGGAGGTTTCCCTAGATCTATGAATGAGCCACTATATACATTTCCACTTCCTTAGCGGTCTAATAAAACCAAACGAATATTGTCTTGGATGACATTCTGATAAACCCAGTGGTATATGGGCTTGGTTGGGCATCCTGATAAACCCAATCATATATTGGATTGGCTGGGAAATGTGAAATAATGTGTTGGTGTGGTTTTTTTTTGTTGTGTATGTTGGCCATGTACGAACCACTTTCGGTGCAACCTGATAAAACCAACGTTGTGTTGGCTTGGCTATGTCTTCATGTGCATTTGGCCATGTGTGATCCTTGTCTAGATAACCATATAAACCCAACTATTAGTTGGATTATCGGAGTATCATGATAAACCCAACAATGAGATGGATTTGATGAGTATCTTGATAAACCCATATGCTAGTTGGATTGGCTAGTCCTCAATGTGAATGTTGGCTTGACTGCTTGTAGTATAATAAACCCAACTGCTAGTTGGCTTAGATGAGTAGCCTGATAAACCCAATAGTGTATTGGATTGTTTCCTGCAGCCTGATAAACACGATTGTGTATTGGATTTGCTGGATAGTCTGATAAACCCAATTGTAGGTTGGATTGAATATGTATGATATGTTCTGGCTATGTGTGAGCCCACCATTTCCTATTTCCTTTTGGAAATCATGCCCATCTCGGGGGTGGTAGTTGTGTTGAGAGATTGATGAACACAACTGGACTATGCTTGAATGGAACCTTGCAATGACATAGCTAATTGCGGGACAACTTCATCTTCAAGATAATTATTCTCTGGTTATTCTTATTTCTGCAATGTATTTGCTTCTGAATGTATTGAATATGTTGAATTCTTATTAAATATTTAAGTAGAGTTTATTGTTGTTAAATGTCCATGCATTTTGCATCTATATATGTCTTGTATTTCCACTGCATTCTGCTTATGATCATGGAGGTTAGATACCTATCCCAAGAGTCTGAAATGTAATTATATTAAGGTAATATGTGTTTTTATGCCCTTTCGGATCCATTTACGGAAGTCAGAAAGTCGAAAAGCGGGAAACCAAGAGATAAGACGGTCATTTTGTTGATTTTCGCATCCCAAAGTTAGAATTCAAAATTTGAAACGTCAAAATTCGGAAAGCAGGAGACCGAAAGATAAGACAATCATTTCATGGATTTATGCATCCTAAAGTCGGAAATCAGAAGTCATAATGCAGGAAACTAAGAGTTAAGGCAGTCATTTCATGGATTTCTGCATCCAAAAGTTGAAAATCAAAAGTCAGAAAATAGGGAGTTGGAAAACGGAAAAGTGACAAGTGAGCATACCTCATTTTAGGATTTTTGCTACCCGAAGTCTGAAATTGGAATTCGAAAGGTGGAAGTTAGAAAAGTTAGTTTCAGTGCAGAAATGACTTTTGTAGTTATAGAATAGATTTTTCCATAGTTAAATGATGATTACAATGGTGCTTATGCTTAAGCATGAATGTTAAAGGATGACCATGAACCATGACTATGTTTAACAAGAAAGAAATAATAAATTTTAAATTATTATGCATATTAGTCAGGTGTATGGGCACTTGGGTACATGGACATCGTGGTATTAGCGAGAGAAGTAGCAGTCATGTTCCTTTCTTATGTGCTAATGTAGGGGTGGGATGTTACAGTGTGGTATCAGAGCGAGCACTGAAGTTGTGTTCCTTCCTTATATGCCGATGTCGAGGGGAGGGGACGCTATAGTGTGGTATGAGAGCTATTGGTTAAAACATTGGGCCTAGATGGGCAAAGTGAATACTTTCAGAGAATTTGATTTCAACATTGGGACTAAATGTTCTAAGTTAAATATTTTAACAGAGACAAAAGTGCAGTGAATAGTTAGTAAGTGGTTTATAAATTCTCATTTGATCACCCAGATAACAATGGTGTTTATTAACACATTTTTTAGAGTCATAGTGCAGTTTGAAAAACTTGGTTCTGGATTGGCCATGAGAATCCATAGCATGAATGATGCATAGGATCCCTATGAGCTCAAGGCAGATGCTATGGGGAAAAACATTCCAATTGGAAATGCTGAAATAGAATCCAATGGAAGAAGATATCAAGAGACTCTCTTAGATATTGCATCCACCATGATAAGCCTAAGGATGGGATTAAAAATTTGTAGAGAAGATAATGAGAGGATGATTAGAACTCAGGAAGAAGAGAATCAGCTGAATGCAGCCATGCTGTAGAGGTTTACAGACATATAAAGTCAGATAAAATCTAGGCATCGGGCAGTAAATATAGAAGGAAGGAGCAGTGCAAGAAGAAGAAAAAGTTATTTTAGTTGATCATCTAACTCTGAAGGATCACTAGGCATTCAATCTCTTCTTCTCACAAGAATAAAATAAAGAAGTGTTACCAGAACAGTTCACATGATGAATTTAAGAAGGAAAGGCATCCTATGTTTAATGGTGAGGTAAAATCTGGTCAAGAAGCTGAGGCTTGGCTTCTTGGGATGAAAAATCATTTCCAAGTCCAAGACTACTAAAGAAATATGAAGGCAGGGGTAGCCATATTCAATCTGAATGGAAGAGCATCTATATGATGGGAGCACCTCAAGAAAGTGAAGAAGATTAATGACAAAAGGAAAAGTACCTCTCTGATAGGTACTATGATGAATCATGATAAGATCAAAGAGTTCCATGAGCTGATATTGGGACAACTGACCGTGGAAGAATATGCAAACAAATTATTGGAGTTGTTGAGGTATCTCAGGTATATCATGGATGATAAAGTGAAAATTTAGTGTTTTCTAAGTGGGCTACCTCAGTCATATAAAGATAGGATTGATTTTGATGAACCTCAAACTCTAGAAGAGGCTATAAAGAAGGCCAAGTATTTCTACAATCATAACAAAAGATGATTCCCCTAAGGCATGGAAGGACAAGAAGAATGAGAATTTTGACCAAGGGAAGACAGGTTTCAAACCCTCTCACTTCTGAAATTAGCAAAGGAATCCATCACAAGTTGTGACTAAGACAACTAGAATAATGGGAGACATGCCAAGAGATCCAAAGGGTCCAATAGAACCACTCCAATGTTAGGGATGTGGAGGAAACCATACTCATAGGAAATGTCTGCATGAGAATAGGAATGTAAGTCAAGTTCACAACATCCAAGGAGCTGAAACTATGGGTCAAGTGGCAAGTACCATCCATAGAATTTATGGAGTGCTAGAGGACCACCAGGAAGATCACCAATCAACTATGGTTGAAGTTAAAGGTAAGATTGTTGAGCAATCTGTTTCTATTTTGATTGAACCTAGATCTATTGACAGTTATATCACTCCTAAAATTGTTGTTATTTGTGCTTTTAATAAATTAAAGAATAGAAAATCACGGCTAGTTCAATTAGCCAGTGGAACCAAGAGAAACGTTAGTGACATGCTAGAAATATGACCATTAGTCATGGATGGGTTAGTCACTTATGCAAACTTGATTGTTATACCACTTGGTTACTATGATATTCTCATTGGAATGGACTAGTTAGAAGTGCACATAGTTAATCTTGATTGTTACAACAAGACATTTGAACGCAAGGATGAAGAAAGAAACCCAAGGGTTGTAAGAGGAATTCCAAAGGTGATTTCTGTTAGGAATATTTCTGAAATCCAACTGGATAAAATCTGTAGTAAAGGTTGTAGATTGTATGCAACCCATGTTTTTGTAGGAAACAGAGAATGAAACTCCTAAGTTGGAGGACTTTCATGTATTGCAAGAATTTAGGGATGTTTTCCCTAATGAGACTGCAGGAATTCCTCCAAAGAGCGACATTGAGTTTATAATTTACCTTGTGCCTGGAGTAGCACCAGTGTCCAAGACACCCTATAGGATGAGCACACAAGAAATGCTAGAGCTAAGAAGGAAGCTACAAGAGTTGTTGGAAAAGAAGTATATCAGGCCGAGCGTGTCCCTGTGGGTAGAACCAATTCTATTTGTGAAAAAAATATGGGACACTCAGGCTATGTATTGATTACAGATAGTTGAACAAGGTTATTGTGAAAAATAAATACCATTTACCTCAAATTGATGACCTCTTTTATAACATGAGAGGAGCAAATGTATTTTCAAATATTGACTAGAGGTCTGGTTACCATCAGGTAAGAATCAAAGAGCAGTATATCCATAGGACAACATTTAGAAAAACGTATGGGAACTATGAGTTTGTAATGGTACCATTTGGTCTCACAAATTCACCATCGACATTCATGTGTCTCATTAATAGTGTTTTCAACAATTATCTAGACAAGTTTGTTCATTTCTTCCTATAATACATTCTTATTTATTGTAATAATGAAGAAGAGCACGAAGAACATGTGAGAATGACATTGAAATTGCTAAGGGAACATAAGATGTATGCAAAGTTGAGAAAAAGTGACTTTCATAAAAATAAAATTCATTATTTGGGTTACATTATCTCAGATGAAGCAATATTGTGGACCTTGAAAAGATTGAGGCCATTCTGAATTGGCCAACTCCAAGAAATGTGACAGATCTGAGATCTTTTATGGGACTTGCAGGATATTACAATAGGTTCATTGAAGGATTCTCCAAGGTTGCACATTCAATCACTTCTTTGTAAAATAAGGGGATAAATTTTGAATGGACACCAAGATGTGAAGAAAGATTTCAGTAGTTGAAGAATCTTCTGACAAGTGCACCAATTTTGAATATTGCAGACCCAAAAAAAGACTTGGTGGTGTGTAACGATGCATGTAATCAAGGACTTGGAGAAGTTCTTATGTAAGGCAACCATGTGGTATGATATGAGTCACGAAAATTGAAGGAACATGAGAAAAACTATGCTACACATGATTTTGAACTTGCATCCTTTTCCAATCTGAGAATGGAAATGGAAACTTATCTCCATGGATTTTATTACAGGATTTCCAATGAATCTGAGACAACATAATTCTATCATGTTTGTGGTGGAGAAGTTGAAAAAGGAAACACATTTTATACCAGTTAATTCCATGTATAAGCATGATTCCATTGCACAATCTTCATGAAGGATATTTTCAAATTGCATGGTTTTCCTAAGGCAATAATTTCCGACAGGGATACCAAGTTTACTTCCATTTTTTGGAAAATTTGTTTGCATATTTGGTTACAAAGTTGAACTTCAACACTTCCTACCATCCTCAAACCGATGGGAAAATAGAGAGAGTGAATCAAGTGCTTGAAGACATGCTCCGCATGTATCTAATGGAAAAACCAACCAAGTGGGAGGATTATTTATACTTGGTAGAATTTGCATATAATAATGGACATAAAGCATCATTGGGAATGAGTCCACATGAAGCTTTGTATGGAAGAAGGTGTAGGACACAAGTGAATTGGGATAATTCAGTGAACATGATTGTGCTTGGTCCAGAATTGCTCAAGGAAATACAGAAAGAGGTTTCAAATATTAGGAAGAACCTGAAAGGAGCCCAGGATAGACAGAAATGTTATGTAGAAAAGCATAGAGTGCATAGAGAGTCATAGTATTAGGGATCATGTTTACCTTAGAGTGAGGCCAAGGAAGAGTTCCTTGAATCTTGCAAAATTGTGCCAAGCTATCACCTAGATATTGTGGGCCTTTTGAAGTTCTTGAAATAATCAGGCCGGTTGGACATAGAATTGCTCGCATTAGAGCTAATAATGGTTTTCACATTTCCTTGCTTAAGAAATATGTACATGATCCTAACTATATAATCAATTGGGATGTGATCCAGGTGGAACCCAAGGGATATTTCCAAACCAAGCCATTTCACATATTTAGCAAGAAGGTCACAGTACTCTGGAATCAAGCCGTTGGACATGTAAAGGTGCAGTAGAAGCACTATGGTCCTTATGAGGATACATGAGAGATGGAGGATGCCATGTGATTGGCACATACATTTTTTTTTCAATTTTGTAGAGAACTGAGGACAATGCTAATGAAGGGGGAGGGGAATGTAACACCCTAGTTTTGACCACATGGCATTAAAATTGTACATGATGTAAATATTGTATTAAATGATGGAAAGGAGCTCAAGGCCAAGTCCCTACCATTGATTTGGTGTTTTGTGTATCGACGATCAAGATTGATACCAATGGTTATAGTGCTAGTCAGGAACATTATATTTTGAAGATATCATGTAAATATGCAATTTAATAAAATAGGGCAACAAGCTATGCACTGCAACGCAAGAGATGAGGGCATGATTTCACAAGGAATAGGGAGGGGACTTATACAAACCCTTGAGCCTTTATATGGTGGGAGCACCTCAGGCAAGTGAAGAGGATCAATGACAGAAGGAAAAGTACCTCTTTGATAGGTACTATGATAAATCATGATAAGATTAAAGAGTTCCATGAGCTGAAATTGGAACAACTAACCATGGAAGAATATGCAAACAAATTCTTGGACCTGTTGAGGTATCTCAAGTATATCATGGATGATAAAGTGAAAATTCAGTGTTTTCTAAGTGGGGTACCTTAGTCATATAAAGATAGGATTTATTTTGATGCACCTTGAACTCTAGAAGAGGCTATAAGGAAGGCCAAGTATTGCTATGATCAGAACAAAAGAAAAGTTTATTCCCATAAGGCATTTAAGGACAAGAAGAATGAGAAGTTTGACCAAAGGAAGAAAGGTTTCAAACCCTCTCACTTCTAAAATAAGCAAAGGAATCCATCACAAGATGTGAGTAAGACAACTAAAATGATTGGAGACATGCCAAGAGATCCAAAGGGTCCAAGAGAACCACTCCAATGTTGGGGATGTGGAGGAAACCATATTCATAGGAAATGTCTGCATGAGAATGGGAATGTAAGGAAAGTTCACGACATCCAAGGAGATGAAACTGTGGGTCAAGTGGAAAAAACCATCCATAGAATTTATGCAGTGATAGAGGACCACCAGGATGATCACCAATCAACTATGGTTGAAGTTGAAGGTGAGATTGTTGAGCAATCTGTTTCTGTTTTTATTGCACCTAGATCTACTGACAGTTACATCTCTCGTAAAATTGTTGAGATTTGTGCTTTTAATAAATTAAAGAACAAAAAATCACTGCTATTTCAATTATCCAGTGGAACCAAGAGAAAAGTTAGTGCGGTGGTATAAATATGACCAATAGTCATGCATGGTTTAGTCACTTATGAAAACTTGAATTTTCTACCACTTGGTTCCTATGATATTCTCATTTGAATGGACTAGTTATAAGTGCACAGATTTAAGCTTGATTGTTACAACAAGACATTTGAATGCAAGGATAAAGAAGGAAACCTAAGGGTTGTAAGAGGAATTCCAAAGGTGATTTCTATTAGGAATATTTATGAAATATAGCTGAATAAGTTATGTAGGAAAAGTTGTAGATTGTATGCAACCTATGTTTTGGACACAACAGAGAATCAAACCCTAGGTTGGAGGACTTTCATGTATTAATAGAATTTAAGGATGTTTTCCCTAATGAGATTCCAGGACTTCCTTCAAAGAGAGACATTGACTTTACAATTTACCTTGTTCCTGGAGTAGCACTAGTGTCCAAGACACCCTATAGGATGAGAACACCAAAACTGTTAGAGCTAAAAATGCAGCTGCAAGAGTTGTTGAAAAAGAAGTATATCAGGCTGAGTGTGTCCCCATGGGGAGAACCAGTTCTATTTGTGAAAAACAAAGATGGGACACTCAGGATATGTATTGATTACAGATAGTTGAACAAGGTTATTGTGAAAAATAAATACCATTTACCTCGAATTGATGACAGTTTTATCAAATGAGAGGAGAAAATGTATTTTCAAAGATTGACTTGAGGTCTGGTTACCATCAGGTAAGAATAAAAGAGGAATATATTCATAGGACAATATTTAGAACAAGGTATGGGCACTATGAGTATGTAATGGTACCATTTTCTCTCACAAAAGCACCAATGGCATTAATGTGTCTCATTAATAGTGTTTTCAGCAAGTATCTGGACAAGTTTGTTATTGTCTTCCTAGAAGACATTCTTATTTATTCTAAGAATGAAGAAGAGCACGAAGAACATCAGGCAATGACATTGAAATTGCTAAGGGAACATAAGATGTATGCAAAGTTGAGAAAATGTGACTTTTATAAAAATAAAATTCATTATTTTGGTTACATTATCTTAGATGAAGCAATATCTGTGGACCTTGAGAAGATTGAGGCCATTATGAATTGGCCAACTCTGAGAAATGTGACAGGTGTGAGATATTTTATGGGACTTGCAGGATATTAGAAGAGGCTCACTGGAGGATTCTCCAAGGTTGCTCATTTAATCACTTCTTTATAAAAGAAGGGGATAAAGTTTGAATGGACACCAAGATGTGAAAAAATATTTCAGCAGTTGAAGAATCTTCTTACAAGTGCAACAATTTTGAAGATTCCAAACCCAAAAAAAGACTTGGTGGTATGTAAAAATGCATATAATCAAGTTCTTGGAGAAGTTGTTATGCAAGGAAACCACGTGGTGTTCTATGAGTCAAGAAAATTGAAGGAACATGAGAAAAACTATGCTACGCATGATTTCGAACTTGTACCCTTTTCCAATCCCAGAATGGAAATGGGAAGTTATCTCCATGGATTTTATTACAGGATTTCCATTGAATCTGAGACAACATGATTCCAGAATGGTTGTGGTGGATAAGTTGAAAAAGGGAAAAAAAATATACCTCTTAAGTCCATGAATAAGGATGATTCCATTGCAACAATCTTCATGAAGGAGATTTTTCACATTGCATGGTTTTGCTAAGGCAATAGTTTTTGACAGGGATACCAAGTTTACTTCCATTTTTTGGAAAAGTCTATTTGTAGATTTGGGTACAAAGTTGAACTTTAGCACTACGTACCATCCTCAAACCGATGGGAAAAAAGAGAGAGTGAATCAAGTGCTTGAAGACATGCTCTGCATGTATCTAATGGACAAACCAACCAAGTGGGAGCATTATTTACAGTTGGCAGAATTCGCATATAATAATGGACATAAGCCTCATCATTGGGAATGAGTCCATATGAATCTTTGTATGGAAGAAGGTGTAGGACACCAATGACTTGGGATAATTCAGTGGAAAGGATTGTCCTTGGTCCATAATTGCTCAAGGAAATGGAGCAAGAAGGTGCAAAGATCAGGAAGAACCTTAAAGGAGCCCAAGAAAGACAGAAAAGTTATGTAGAAAAGCATACAATGCATAGAGAGTCACAATATTGGGGATCATGTTTACCTTAGAGTGAGGCCAAGGAAGAGTTCCTTGAATCTTGGAAATTGTGCCAAGCTGTCACCTAGATATTGTGGGCCCTTTGAAGTTCTTGAAAGACTCGGTCTAGTTGGACATAGACTTGATTGCATTAGAGCTCATAATGTTTTTGACATTTCCTTACTTAAGAAATATATACATGATCCTAAGCATGTCATTAACTGGGATACGATCCAGGTGGAAACCGGGGGAGATTTCCAAATGGATCCATTGCACATCCTTGACAAGAAGGTCACAGTGCTCTGGAATTAAGCCGTTGGACATGTAAAGGTTTAGTAGAAGCACTACGGTCCTTATGAGGCTACATGGGAGATGGAGGATGCCATGTGATTGGCACATACATTTTTTTTTAATTTTGTAGAGCACTGAGGACAATGCTAATTAAGGGGGAGGGGCATGTAACACCCCGGTTTTGACCCCATCGCATTAAAATTGTTGATGTTGTAAATATTGTATTAAATCATGGCTAGGAGCTCAAGGCCATGTCCCTGCCATTGATTTGGCATTTTGTGTATTGACGATCAATATTGATACCGATGGTTGTAGTGCTAGTAGGGAACATTATATTTTGAATATATCATGTAAATATGCAATTTAATAAAATACCAGAACTAGCTATGCATTGTAACGAAAGAGATGGGGGCATGATTTCATAAGGAATAGGGAGGGGATTTATCCAAACCCTTCAGCCAATAGAGTGAGACCATATGTCAATGAGAGAAACCATAAGATCTTATCTACCCTTTTTGTCCTCTGCACTCAATCATTCAAATCTTCCATAAGAGCGGTTGAGGTAGTTAATTCCTTGCACATAGTAATGCATGGAAGTTGGTTTCATGACTAAGCCAGCCTGCAGTCTGAGCAACCTGCAGCTTGGGGTAAGCCATATTGTTTCTTCTAAATCAAGTAATCATGTGAATGTGTTTCGATTCTGTATTTTCTTGAGTCACACAAAACTCTTTTGATCATTCTTCCATGCAATTGTGGGGGATTATATTTTTTCACTATCCCGAGTCGGGAAGGAGTTGTTCCGTAGAGTTCATCCTCCTCGCACAGTGAGAGCAAGAAGATTGTTTCTATGCGTTCTATAGTGTTTTTCTATGTGACATAGTGGTTTGGAACCCTGGTCTCTTTTATACAAGTGAAACCTTGTTTCTCTTGTGTTACATAGTGGTATGGAGCCCTGGTTGTCTGTGCTATAGAGTGGAGCCCTGTGTTGTTGTGTCTCCTTGTAGTTTGTTGTTATGTGTGCCCTAGTTCGGGTATGAACTGTATGCAATAATTAGGAGTGGAAGAGACGCTGAATTGGCTTGATAAACCTAGTGAATAGAGGAACCTCACAAAAATATAAGAGTGGCTAGTGGATCTTTTATGCACATCCTAAATACCAATGGAAGGGAAGGTTTAGCCTGAGGGACTGTGTAGCAGAGAAGGGGATACTTCCTTGTGTTGGGTGTGTAGGTAATGTGGATACCATGACAGATAGATATTGTGGAGGTTTCCCTAGATCTATGAATGAGCCACTATCTTAGCCATTCTACCTTTCCACTACCTTAGCCACTTGATAAACCCAATAGTGGATTGGATTGGCTCACAGCCTAATAAACCCAATGGTATATTGGCTTGGTTGGGAATCCTGAAAAACCCAATTGTATATTGTATTGTCTTGATAGCTTGACAAACCCAACAGTGTGTTCACTTGGCTGTGTCTTGTTGTGCATTTTGGCCATATGTGAACCATTACCTATGTAACCTAATAAACCCAATGATGTGTTGGATTTGATATGTCTCGATTTGGATTTGGCCATGTGTGATCCTTCGATGGACAACCTGATAAACCAAACTATTAGCTAGATTACGTGACTTGGCTTGATAAACCCCGTTGTGAGATGGATTGGCTGCGTAGCCTGATAAACCCATCTATTAGTTGGATTGGTTGGTCCTCAATGTGAATGTTGTCTTTCCTGCCTAGAGTCTGATAAACCGAACTGTTAGTTGGATTTCCTAAGTATCCCGATAATCCCAACGGTGTATAGGCTTGTTGCTTGTAGCCTGATAAACCCAATTATGTATTGGCTTGGTTAGACAATCTGATAAAACCAACTTTAGGTTGGATTGACTATGTCTTATATGTTCTAGCTATGTGTGATCCTTATGTTCCCTAGTTCCTTGTGTAAATCATGCACATCTCGAGGGTGGCAATTGTGTTGAGAGATTGATGAATACAATTGGCCTATGGTTGGGTGGAACGTTGCAGCGACATAGCTAGTTGTGGGACAACTTCATCTTCAAGATAAGTATTCTATGGTTATTCTTGTTTCTGCAATGTATTTTCTTATGAACGTACTGAATATGTTGAATGCTTATTAAATATTTAAGTAGATTTTACTTTTGTTAAATGTCCCTTCATTTTGTATCATGGAGGTTAGATACCTAGACCAAGAGTAAGAATTGAGGTTATCTTAAGGTAAGATGTGTTTTTTCTCCCTCTGGGATCCTCCTATAGAAGTCAAAAAGTTAGAAGTGGGAAAGTGGGAAACCAAGAAATAAGACAATCATTTCGTGAAATTTTTCATCCCAAAGTAAAAAATTAGAAGTCAGAATGTAGCAAACTGAATTATAAGACAATCATTTCGTGGATTTCTGCATCTCGAAGTCAGGAATCGGAAGTCAAAAATTTGAAACTTGGAAAGCAGGAAACCGAGGGATAAAGAGGTCATTTCATGGATCTCTGCATCAAAAAGATGAAAATCAGAAGTTGAAAAGTCAGAAATTGGTAAGCAGAAAATTGACAAGTGAACATACCGCATTTCAGAATTTACGCTACCCAAAGTCAGAAATCAGAAGCTGGAAGGAAGAAGTGGAAAAAGTGAGTTTTAGTGTGGAAATGACTTTTCTGGTTACATAATGGATTTTTCCACTTCGGAAAGATTGTTACAGTGGTGCTTATGCTTAAGCATGAATGATAAAGGATGAACATGACCCATGACCCATGACCCATGAATGATAAAGGATGAACATGACCCATGTCTATTATTATGCATATCCGTCAGGTGTATGGGCTCTTCTGTACATGGACATCGTGGTATCAGAGTGAGTAGTGTAGTCATGTTCCTCTCTTATATGATAATGTAAGGGGAGGGTACATTAAAGTTTGGTATCAGAATTAGCAGTGAAGTCACGTTCTTCCCTTATATGCTGATGTAGAGGGGGGGGGGCTCTACATCAACGTTGTCGACCTATAGAGGTATCAGTAAGGGTTGATGAGTGGAAGTGAAATGACCATATACTAGCATGAGAAGATACCATTCTAGTTGATAGAAGAGGTCACAAACGTACTCAACCAGCAAGAAGTTAGAAAAATCAGTAGCCAAAGGAGGATATCCCTCATAAAATTCAGTATGAATAATATGAAACTTGTGGATATCCCTTTGTCTTTCCATTTCATTTGTTCTTTAATTTTATGTCCTAATAATAAGGATGAAAAGGATTATATCTCTTGCATATCATATGTTAGTAGGAATTTTAATGTATGTGATGGGATGATCATAATCAAATATTTCACATGTAGTTAGTCTTGTTAGTAGATACATTGAAAGTCTAGGTAGAGAGTAGTGGAATAGGTGCTTCATCAGCTGAGAGGCACCAAAAATTATTTATCAGCAAAAGTGGTTGTAATGATTTAGTCTATGGTTATATTGATTTATATTTTGGAGGATATTTGACAAGAATACATCTATCTCATATTGTCTCTCACATTAATACAAGGGTATTTAGGTACAAGAGATATTTCTATAAAGCTCCTCCTTTTGAGACATGTTATTAATGGATGTGGAGTAGTCCTAGAGAAAGTCTATATTCCAACAAATCATCCATAGCACTGTCAGAGAAGCTCAAGTGGTGTTTGGATCCTTTTGGCTTCCATGAAAGGTGATAAATGAATAAGGGTTGTATTAGGTCAATTTTTGAAAAGGTGGAGATTGTTGGAATGAGAGAACCAATTAACCAATTTCGGTTAGTTCATAATCGTTGATATGATATGTTTTAACAACTATCTATTTAATTTTCTTGAAATAAATTTGCACATTAATGAACTAGTTTCATGTAACTATGGAAGTTAGGTTATATATTTAATGTAGCCCCAATAGGCAAATAAGAAAAGGGGTAAACCTAGGGTGTAATCCTAGAAGGAGACTTTGTAATTTTTCTTGAAAAATAAGATTGTGAGTCTCTAGTTGTATATATTTGGTTGTCACAACAAGAGTATGAAAACTATTTGGTTGTCACGATGTTAATATTTGGTTGTCACAACAAGAGCATGTAAAAATATATAATCAACAAATTCAGTAAGAATAATATGAAACTTGTGGATATCCCTTTGGCTTTCCATTTCAATTATTCTTTAATTTTATGTCCTAATAATAAGGATGAAAAGGATTATATATCTTGCATATCATATGTTAGTAGGAATTTTAATGTATGTGATGGCATGATCAATATCAAATATTTCACATGTAGTTAGTTAATAGTCTATGGTTGAAGTTGAAGGTGAGATTGTTAAGCAATCTGTTTCTGTTTTTATTGTACCTAGATCTACTGATAGTTACATCTCTCATAAAATTGTTGAGATTTGTGCTTTTAATAAATTAAAGAAAAAAAATCACAGCTAGTTCAACTATCTAGTGGGACCAAGAGAAAAGTTAGTGTGGTGGTATAAATATGACCATTAGTCATGGATGGTTTAGTCACTTATGAAAACTTGAATTTTATACCACTTGGTTCCTATGCTATTCTCATTTGAATGGACTAGTTATAAGTGCACAGAGTTAAGCTTGATTGTTACAACAAGACATTTGAATGCAAGGATAAAGAAGGAAACCTAAGGGCTGTAAGAGGAATTCCAAAGGTGATTTCTGTTAGGAATATTTATGAAATGTAGCTGAATAAATTCTGTAGGAAAGGTTGTATATTGTATGCAACCTATGATTTGGAGGAAACAAAGAATGAAACTCCTAGGTTGGAGTACTTTCATGTATTGCAAGAATTCATGGATGTTTTCCCTGATGAGATTCTAGGACTTCCTCCAAAGAGAGACCTTGAGTTTACAATTTACCTTATTCCTGGAGTAGCACCAGTGTCCAAGACACCCTATAGGATGAGCACACCAGAACTGCTAGAGCTGAAAATGCAGCGGCAAGAGTTGTTGGAAAAGAAGTATATCAGGCTGAGTGTGTCCACGTGGGGAGCACCAGTTCTATTTGTGAAAAATAAAGATCGGACACTTAGGATATGTATTGATTACAGAAAGTTGAACAAGGTTATTGTGAAAAATAAATACCATTTACCTCGAATTGATGACCTTTTTTATCAAATTAGAGGAGCAAATGTATTTTCAAAGATTGACTTGAGGTCTGGTTACCATTAGGTAAGAATCAAAGAGGAATATATGAGTTTGTAATGGTACCATTTTCTCTCACAAATGAACCAACGACATTCATGTGTTTCAATAATAGTGTTTTTAGCAAGTATTTGAACAAGTTTGTTCTTGTCTTCCTAGAAGACATTCTTATTTATTGTAAAATCAAGAAGAGCATGAAGAACATCTGAGAATGACATTGAAATTGCTAAGGTAACATAAGATGTATGAAAAGTTGAGAAAATGTGAATTTTATAAAAATAAATTCATAATTTGGGTTACATTATCTTAGATGGAGCCGCTATTTGTGGACCTTGAGAAGATTCAGGCCATTATGAATTGGCCAACTCCAAGAAATGTGACAGATGTGAGATCTTTTATGGGACTTCTAGGATATTAGAAGAGGTTCATTGAAGGATTCTCCAAGGTTACACATTCAATCAATTCTTTGTAAAAGAAGGGGATAAAGTTTGAATTGACACCAAGATGTGAAGAAAGATTTCAGCAGTTGAAGAATCTTCTTACAAGTGCACCAATTTTGAAGATTCCAAACCCAAAAAAAGAATTGGTGGTGTGTAACGATGCATGTAATCAAGATCTTGGAGAATTTATTATGCAAGGCAACCACGTGGTATTCTATGAGTCAATAAAATTGAAGGAACATGAGAAAAAATATGTTATGCATGATTTCGAACTTGCAGCCTTTTCCAGTCCCAGAATGGAAATGGGAAGCTATCTCCATGGATTTTATTACAGGATTTCCAATGAATATGAGACAACATGATTCCATAATGATTGTGGTGGATAAGTTGAAAAAGGAAACACATTTTATGCTAGTTAAGTCCATGTATAAGGATGATTCCATTGCAAGAATATTCATGAAGGAGATTTTTAGATTGCATGGTTTTCCTAAGGCAATAATTTCTGACATGGATACCAAGTTTACTTCTATTTTTTGGAAAAGTATGTTTGTATATTTGGGTACAAAGTTGAACTTTAGCACTGCATACCTTCCTCAAACCAATGGGAAAAAAGAGAGATTGAATCAGGTGCTTGAAGACATGCTCTGCATGTATCTAATGGACAAACCAACCAAGTGGGAGGATTATTTAAAGTTGGTATAATTTCAATATAATAATGGACATAAGGCATCATTGGGAATGAGTCCATATGAAGCTTTGTATGGAAGAAGGTGTAGGAAACTAGTGACTTGGGATAATCCAGTGAACAAGATTGTGCTTGGTCCAGAATTGCTTGAGGAAATGGAGCAAGAGGTTGCAAAGATCGGGAAGAACCTTAAAGGATCCCAAGATAGAAAAAAAAGTTATGTAGAAAAGAATAGAGTGCATAGAGAGTCACAGTATTGGGGATCATGTTTACCTTAGAGTGAGGCCAAGGAAGAGTTCCTTGATCTTGGAAATTGTGCAAAGTTGTCACCTAGATATTGTGGTCCTTTTGAAGTTCTTGAAAGAATCGGCCCAGTTGGACATAGACTTTCTAGCATTAGAGCTCATAATGTTTTTCACATTTCCTTGCTTAAGAAATATGCACATGATCCTAATCATGTCATTAATTTTGATGTGATCCAGGTGGAAACTGGGGGAGATTTCCAAATGGACCCATTGCACATCCTTGACAAGAAGGTCACAGTGCTCCGAAATCAAGCCCTTGGACATGTAAAGGTGCAGTAGAAGCAGTACGGTCCTTATGAGGCTACATGGGAGATGGAGGATGCCATGTGATTGGCACATACATTTTTTTTTAAATTTTGTAGAGCACTGAGGACAATGTTAATGAAGGGGGAGGGGGATGTAACACCCCGGTTTTGACCCCATGGCATTAAAATTGTACATGATGTAAATATTGTATTAAATCATGGCAAGGAGCTCAAGGCCATGGCCCTGCCACTGATTTGGTGTTTTGTGTATTGACGATCAAGATTGATACCGATGGTTACAGTGCTAGTTAGGAACAATATATTTTGAAGATATCATGTAAATATGCAATTTAATAAAATACCAGAACTAGCTATGCACTGCAACGAAAGAGATGGGGGATGATTTCATAAGGAATAGGGAGGGGATTTATCCAAACCCTTGAACCAATAGGGTGAGACCAGATGTCAATGAGAGAAACCATAAGCTCTCATCTACCCTTTTTGTCCTCTGCACTCAATCATTCAATTTTTCCATAAGAATGATTGAGGCAGTTAATTCCTTGGGCATAGTGATGCATGGCAGTTGGTTTCATGACTGAGCCAACATGCATTCTGAGCAACCTGCACCTTGGGGGAAGCCATGTTGTTTCTTCTAAATTAAGTAATCACATGAATGTGTTCTCATCCTGTATTTTCTTGAGTTGCACATAACTTTTTTTTATCATTATTCCATTCCATTGTGGGGGATTATGTTTTTTCACTATCTTGAGCTGGGAAAGGAGTTGTTCGGCAGAGTTCATCCTCCTCACACAGTGAGAGCTAGCAGAGTGTTTTTATGTGTTCTATAGTGTTTTTATGTGTTCTATAGTGTTTTTCTATGTTACATAGTGGTTTGGAACCTTGGTCTCTTTTGTACAACTGAAACCTTGTTTCTCCTGTGTTACATAGTGGTATGGAGCCCTGGTTGTGTATGCTACAGAGTGGAGCCCTGTGTTGTTGTGTCTCCTTGTATTTTGTTGTTATGTGTGCCATGGTTTGGTTATGAACTATATGTAATACTTAGGAGTTGAAGAGGCACTGAATTGGCTTGATAAACCTAGTGAATAGAGGAACCTCACAAAAATATAAGAGTGGCTGGTGGATCTTTTATGCACATCCTAAAGACCAATGGAAGGGAAGGTTTATCCTGAGGGATTGTGTAGCAGAGAAGGGGATACGTCCTTGTGTTGGGTGTGTAGGTAATGTGGATGATAGGACAGATAGATCTTATGGAGGTGTCCCTAGCTCTGTGAATGAGCCACTATCTTAGTCATTCTACCTTTCCACTGCCTTGGCCACTTGATAAACCCAAAAGTAGATTGGATTAGCTCACAGCCTGATAAACCCAATGGTATATTGGCTTGGCTGGGAATCATCATAAATCCAATTGTATATTGTTTTGGCTTGGCTTGTCTTGTGCATTTTGGCCATGCATGAACCACTACCTATGTAACCTGATAAACCCAACGATGTGTTGGCTTTTCTATGTCTCAATGTGGATTTGTCCATGTGTGATCCTTGGATGGACAGCCTGATAAACCAAAATGTTAGCTAGATTGTGTGACTCAGCTTGATAAACCCAGTTGTGAGATGGATTGGTTGAGTAGCCTGATAAACCCATCTATTAGTTGGATTGGCTGGTCCTCAATGTGAATGTTGGCTTTCTTACCTATAGTCTGATAAACCGAACTGTTAGTTGGATTTCCTGAGTATCCCGATAAACCCAAGAGTGTATAATCTTGTTTCCTGTAGCCTGATAAACCCAATTATGTATTTGCTTGGTTAAACAGTCTGATAGACCCAACTTTAGGTTGGCTTGACGGTGTCTTATATGTTCTGGATATGTGTGATCCTTCTGTTCCCTAGTTCCTTGTGGAAATCATGCCCATCTCGAGGGTGGCAGTTGTGTTGAGAGATTGATGAACACAACTGGCCTATGGTTGGGTGGAACATTGCAGCGACATAGCTAGTTGCAGGACAACTTCATCTTCAAGATAAGTATTCTATGGTTATGCTTATTTCTACAATGTATTTTCTTATGAATCTACTGAATATGTTGAATGCTTATTAAATATTTAAGTAGATTTTACTTTTGTTAAATGTCCCTTCATTTTGCATATTTATATGCCTTGTATTTTCACTACATTATAATTATGATCATGGAGGTTAGATACCTAGCCCAAGAGTAAGAAATGAGGTTATCTTAAGGTAATATGTGTCTTTCCTCCGTCTGGGATCCACCTACGGAAGTTGGAAAGTGGGAAACCAAGAAATAAGACAATCATTTCATGAATTTTTTCACCCCAAATTGAAAATTAGAATTCATAAAGCGGGAAACTTAATTATAAGACAATCATTTCATGGATTTCCACATCTCGAAGTCGGAAATTTGGAACTTGGAAAGCAGGAAACTGAGAGATAAAGAGGTCATTTCATGGATTTCTGCATCCCGAAGATGAAAATAGGAAGTCGTTAAGTCAGAATAGGGTAAGCGAGAAATTGACAAGTGAGCATACCGCATTTTAGAATTTATGCTACCCAAAGTCAGAAATCAGAAGCTGGAAGAAAGAAGTCAGAAAAGTGAGTTTTAGTGCGGAAATGACTTTTTTGGGTTACATAATGGATTTGTCCACCGCAAAACAACTGTTACAGTGGTGCTTATGCTTAATCATGACTGATAAAGGGTGAACATAACCCATGTCTATGTTTAAAGAGAAATAAAAAATAAATTTTAAATTATCATGCATATTAGTTAGGTGTATGGTGTAATAACTCAAAAATTCGTAAAAATCTAAAAATTTTCATGTGACATAAAATGTCAAATTTCAATGCTAATGAACCACTAACTGTTAGCAGATATTTAAACGGTTTGCAAGAGAAATGAGGATTACTTCTTTATAAGGCTCTATATAACTTAAAGGCTTATCTTTAAATACTGTGTTAGTACTGTTTCAACCTAGCAGTTGCATTTTCCAGAAAGTAGAAGAGAAATCTATCTTTTACTAATGCTAAGTATGTTATTGTTTTTCCTTTGTCAAGTAGGGAAAGTTTCTTAGATGTTATCCGGGATTACTTAGCTTATAGCTAAAAAAGTGGGACTGATGGTTCTTTACAGGTTTTAATAGGTAATCATTTGTTCCAGTAATATATATATATATATATATATATCCATGTCAAGAAAGATACTCCACTAGCATAAATATGATGCTAGAATTAGAATGTTTAAATTGCAGCTTGTCTCTGTAAGAGGTAATGTTGATCTTATTAAAGTTGTCAAAACTCCATAAAGATGTTAAAACAAAACTGCATATGCATGGGTTCAAATGCATGACCAAAGTACTATCAAATGAAATCAAATCAATTAGATGATTAAGATTATTTCTAATAATCCTCATACTTTTGCTTATATTAATTGTGATCTAAAGTTTAAGTAGGATGAAATATGGTTCGCAGACTTACGCTTAGATCAGTCAAAACATTTGGAGTTTGATTTTTAATCATAAGTATTTGAATCCTTTTGTAAACATTAAATAAATACCCTATGCTGTTGAAATATAAATCTAGTCTATCCTATCCAAGAGTTTCGTTTTCTAAGGGTTTTTAAGTCATCATACTCATTAGATGTATTATCAAATTTATCCTTAATATATAAACAAAACTATTTTGACTCTTAACTGTTTACTCATTATTTGGATGTTAGAATTACAATTGAGACTCTTATGTAAAGTTTAAGGACTGCACTTACTTATAACCTCAACTACTCAAGGCAATAAAAGAATTGATCCAAGTTTCTCTTCTTAGTTGAAAGAATTATTCTTCAAACTTTTACAATTTTTACTTTGAATTCTTTTTATTTGTATCTTACACCTCAATTCCTGGTGTACCTTTTAGCTAAAAACTACACTTTTCACAAGGTTGTTTGTAAATCTCTTGAGATATGGTTATTGGTTTAAATAATATGTAAGATCTTATAATTGCTTGGGCCCTATTCAAACTATTACTCTCCAACTTCAGAAATTCAAAAGACTACTTCAATGAATCATTAGGTTTCCTTTCTCCAAATAGTTTATTATTAAAAAATATGTCCTTAACTTATGTTTCATAAAACATAGTTATCCAAAGAAACTACCCTATCCTGACCTATAACAAAACCCTAAAATAAATTCCATTTCTTATTTCTATGGTTGATAAAGTAGGCATCAAAATAATCAAAGGTATAATACATTATTAGAAATCAACAAAATTACATTGTTTAAATGATTATTGTTTTTGATGTGTAATGATTTTTATGCAGATTGGAACTGCATACTCAACTATTGACTTGCAACCCATGATGATGAAATATTCAGGTGGACACATGGGGGAGTCTAATCCATTGGTTAAGTTGACTTATAACAAAATCCCTAACCCTTCATATCGTATTGCAAGAGTTACTTCGACTAGTACGGTCGAGATGCGAGCTCATGGCCGCCATAGCTCTATGTTGACTTCCAGGTTCCCAAATTCGTTGCGATCTCATCTTGGTGAGAAACATACGTTGGTTTTTATAGCTTATATACTTTTTTGGGTATTGTGTGTGGGAAATGTTTTCACCACCGATTTGAGGACTATGAGATTCGTTCTAAATAGACACAGTGGACAAAGTTTTAAGACATGAGTGTTCCTTGTTCTTGTTCTTGTTGGAGTACTCCTATCGTGGTGTTCATTTCCTCCAATTTGTGGCTCCGATTCTACAGTTGTACTCAACATCTTCTTAGCTTTCGGCATTACCCTCTGAGGTTCCATTGAGATGTCTCTGGTGGCTTGTTTCCATGATTTCTCCAAACGAGAACATTTCCAGGTAACTCCCTGTCAAGATTTTTATTGCACGAAAGGTAAAAACAAATTATAAATATATTTTAAGGGATTATACTTATCATGATTTGTTGTGCAAGTTTCTCTCCCAGCTTTTGGTGTTAGCTTCTAGCTCAACTCTCCAACCTTCGGCCATGCAAACCCCAGTAAGCCTTGGTTGTACTGAGGGTTTCTCCTGTATTTTTGTTGTGGTGGTCGGAAAGATAAGAAGCTTTGTTGTGCTGGTTATGTCTCAGCCTTGGTTTACTTGTTAGGTTATTGCTTCTTTTTGTTTTTTTTATACTATTTTAAAACCCTAGAGGTTATTATGTGCAAGAAGTTTAAAGGCTGTTACATCCGTTACTTAGGGTTTTTGTGAATGAGCCTTTACGGCTAGGGAAGATGTAAAAAGATTTTTGATTTACAAACTCAGCTTAAGCCATGACATTGCTATTTTGACCACTGGGTGGTTACTTGTAATTTAAGTCGTCTTTGCTAGAAATGAAAGGACTCTTCATTCAGCAATTCTGGTGACAGATGAAGGCCTTTTACTTACTATGTATTGTAATAGCTAAAAATTTTACTTTACTATGTCTGTTTAAATTTGTATAAATTGATTTGAGCAGGATTAAGCCTCGACATATGTTATAAAAGGCCATAGGCCATTATTGCTTACTTTATTTCGTCTCTCTTTAATTAGTTTACAGTATTATTTTAATTTTAAAATTATATTTAGTATCAAAGGTTGATAGTAAATTTTTATTATTTGACTTGCAGTGTTATTATGTGAATAAAAAGTTATATTTCTCCAAAAGGGTTATTATTAATGGATAATCTTCAGTTCTGTAATGAGATGGATTTTATAGAAATAGTTTTTAGTTCTATATCTATTTTATTTTTAATAATAATTATTTACTATTGTTAGGTTTTATGTAAGAATAAGAATGTGAAAGTTTGTTTCAGATATAAAACCTGTCTTGTAAACCCTAGATGATTCTTGAGGGTTGCAGTAAAAACAACTGTGCTTTCAGAATACAATGTAATTATAAACTTGATTAAATTATTATAATAACCTATGAAGTACTAGCTAGGTTAAACCCTAAATACTACTTTTATTGTTCCTATATTTGTTTATTAAACTTTATTTATTGTATTTATAATAAATATTAATACTAGTAATAATTCTGTGAATATTGTAATTACTAGTGATTATTATATAATCTACTCTTTTCCTGTAATTAAATCATACAGTTACTTTAAGTAGACAGAGCAAGTACAACTAGATTTCTGTAAATAAATCGTATAAAACTATAGAAGAAATAATTTGCATTTTACATTCAGAGTAATTAAACAAATCTACACATTTAACTTAAGCAACGAGCTGTACTAGAGTACCGCCTTGTAAAAGGCATGGAAAAATATAGTTTGGTAATTTCTTTCAATTCATTTTTCATTTAGCAATATCACCACTATTTTAAAAATAATCTACTAATTACTAATTTTATCAATAAACAATGCTCTTTCTTCTTCATTAACCCTAATAAAACAATAATATGCATATCTTGAAAACTCGTAATCTTTTTTTTGAAAATAGTAGATAAACTATAAATAAACCTGAACATGTAGAACCTGTCAAATGGTGAGGTGACAACAGATTAAGGAGGTTGTTCCTCCCAACCAACTCCTGGAGAAAGTTTAGTCTACACTTTCTCAGAACCCCCGAGCCTTTTTCTTGGTCCTCCTAGTAGAGTAGTCAGTGAGAGATGTAACCTTGAGATCCTCTGTCACTTTACTGGATATACAGCAGTAATTTAGCCCTGCTCACAACAGTAAGAACTTCAACTTAGAGTAGCTGCACAAGTTCAGTCTTTGGCATTTAACCCATCAAACTCACTTCAACAAGTCCCCTTAATCAAATTGCTCATGTGCACTTCATTCACTCAGAATGATCACAGTTCCAGAATGAGCAGCCTCGGTTGTCTTCAATGGGAAGTTTTATATCAATGCATAGGTCTTCTGGGTCAGTTTTTACTTAATGAGCCACGTGCTCCTATTCCACTTTCTTGGGGAATCATGACCACAATTATAGGGAAGTTGCCACCTGTAAGAGTTAGAAGTAGTTTTAGGATGTTGCCACTTGTCAGTATACTATCCACCCAGTCTCCTCTACCAAGTGACTAGTTAACACTCATTTAACAAATTCCCTAAGTTGTTGTCTCATCATTTATTTATTTATTAATAAAATATTCTGCAATACATTAATTATCCTTGACCCCACTTGGTCATCAATTACAAACTTTATCATAAAATATAACATAATGTTCTTCAATGACATTAATTTGTTTTGCGAATTGGGGCATGTGACATATGGGATCTTCTATACACGGACATCGTGGTATTAGAGCGATTAGTGTAGTCATGTTCCTCCCTTATATGATATTCGAAGGGGGGGGGTACGTTATAGTGTGGTATCAGAGTGAGCAGTGAAGTCGTATTCCTCCCTTATATGCTGATGTAGAGTGGGGGGGGGCGGCTCTACATCAACGTTGTCGACCTATAGAGGTATAAGTAAGGGTTGATGAGTGGAAGTGAAATGACCATAAACTAGCATGAGAAGATACCATTCTAGTTGATGGAAGAGGTCACAAAGGTACTCAATGAGCAAGAAGTTAGCAAAATCAGTAGCCAAAGGAAAAGGGAATATATGGTCGGGTTTAATAATACATATATAGAGGAAGTGACATGGATTTCAGAATAGAATCTTCAGGTTTGCAGAAGCATGAGCATAGTTCTTTTCAACCTGAGGAGTTTGATGTAGGGGAATCCAAGCCTAATAAGAATGGTCGAAGATAAGATAGCTAATGTCATCTAGAGCATGGTTAAATACCTCCATACAAGTGCAAATTAATGAGTCTGCAAGGGGAAGTTGTGGATATATCTACTAGCGTGGTTGATGAAAAAATACAAACAATGAGGTTGAGAAAGTTGTGATTCAAGCGAGAGGGTTCAATTGAGCATAAAAATTGATAAGGAAGAAATGTCGAAGTAAGTGTTTACTGAAGAGATGGAGTGAAGAGTCAGATCAAAGCCATTGAATATGACAGGAAGGGTGGTCGATGAGAAGACCAATGCATAAGAACACATAGATGAGGAGGTAGTTGGATAAATTATTATGCAATTATGGTGTTTGTTGTAGGATGCAAGATGGAAGGATATGGAAAGAGAGCGATGACTTTTTAATGAAGGGGAATCAAATAAGGAAGAACATACAGGCTTCTAGAATGAGTGGGAATTCATATTTTAATTTGCAAAGTGTTAATCCTGAAGAGGGATGACTGTTGTATCTTGAAGAGCAATGCCAATAGTGGTTGTTACTACTAACCCATAGTTTTAACTATTGTTCAGAGGAAAAAGAATACCTTCATATTTTAATTTGCTAAGTGTTGTCAAGACACAATCGATAGAGACATGACTAAAATAAATCATAGACTCTACCTCATAAGTCACCATTGTATTTGAATTCAATTAATGTAAGGCCATAATCCTTTGCAATTGTTGTTCTGTTTTGTATTTGGGCCTATTACATTCTGTTGTGTGCATTGATTGGAAGTCGATCAAGGTCATGTATACATCACAATAACTCTTGCATTAATTCATGCATCCTTTGACTTGGCATTCTTCAACTTAAAGTTCATTTCTATTGGACTATCAATGGTGTTCCTTGGTGCTTCCTTCCCCTTTTTTCTGAAGCACAACCCTAATGTTATCACTACAGTGTCGTACCAATCATCTTGTCTCCATCAAATTCCTACAATGGTGTTCTTGTCTTGTTCTGCAAGATTGATCACCATCACAACCCTTCCATCGGCCTCTTCCAATTGCTCTCTTTCTTGCATCTGTGATGGATATTTCCGATGGTTGTAACCAATAATTATCTCATAACAATCACCCTTTTCTCATTTACCTTCCTAAAGTGTGTGCTTTTGAAACTCTAGTGTGCATCATCAATATACACTCAACGATGCTTCCACAATGTCACCTTCACATATTGACCTATCCAAACGGTGCACACTTTTGTTATCCAACGTACATCATTGATGCCTTAAATTTGATCTATTACACCTTGCACCACACCTTTTCTGACTTTGATCTAACACCTTAGGTTCTTGATACTTGATTAGGTGACCCTAATCCTCATGCATCAATACGAAGGATGCACAAGAAACAAAACAAATCTCTGACATGGAAATATGCAGAGACAAGGACGATGTTAATATTTGGTTGTCACAACAAGAGTATGTAAAAAATATACTCAGAAAATTCAGTATGAATAATATGAAACTTGTGGATATCCCTTTGGCTTTCCATTTCAATTGTTCTTTAATTTTATGTCCTAATAATAAGGATGAAAAGGATTACATATCTCGCATATCATATGTTAGTAGGAATTTTAATGTATGTGATGGGATGATCAATATCAAATATTTCACATGGAGTTAGTCTTGTTAGTAGATACATGGAAAGTCTAGGTAGAGAGTAGTGAAATAGGTGCTTCATCAGCTGAGAGGCACCAATAATTATTTATCACCTAAATTGGTTGTAGTGATTTAGTCTATGGTTATATTCATTTATATTTTGGAGGAGATTTGACAAGAATACATCTATCTCATATTGTCTCTCACATTAATCCAAGGGTATTTAGGTACAAGAGATATTTCTATAAATCTCCTCCTTTTGAGACATGTTATCAATGGAGGTGGAGCAGTCCCAGAGAAAGTCTATATTCCAGCAAATCGTCCATAGTACTATCAGGGAAGCTCAAGTGGTGTTTGGATCCTCTTGGCTTCCATGAAAGGTGGTAAATGAATAAGGGTTGTATTAGGTAAATTTTTGTAAAGGTGGAGATTGTTGGAATGGTTAGTTCACAATCGTTGATATGATATGTTTAAACAACTATCTATTTAATTTTCTTGAAATAAATTTGCACATTAATGAACTAGTTTCATGTAACTCTGGAAGTTAGGTTATATATTTAATGTAGCCCCAAGAGGCAAATCGGAAAAGGGGTAAACCTAGGGTGTAATCCTAGAAGGCTACTTTGTAAATTTTCTTGAAAAATAAGATTGTGAGTCTCTAGTTGTGTATATATTTCCTTGATTCTTCTTTGAATTAAATCATTTTGTCTCTTTAGTGATTGAATTTGTGTGTTTTGTTTCTCGATTGATGAACCCAACAAACATAGATTTGGTACAATATTCAGCTTCTTATCTTTTAAGTGATCACAACTATGATAAACTTCAAACACAAAATTAGAATTATAAAAAAAACAAATAAATTCTTACTATTTTTAAAACCTAATAAATACGAATAATCATCTTAAGCTTAAAAAACTACAAAACAAAAATCAATATTTAAATATTATTTTTATTTTCACTTTTATATAGTAAAGAGATTATAATTTCCCATCTTCACTGATTACCTTGCCTTTGCATTTGCCCAAAAACTAGTGAATAAAACAAACCCAAATTAAATTAAATTAAAAAGCAATTTAAACTTTTATTTTATTTTATTTTTAAATTTGAAATGGTTTCAAGAAAGCAAGTAGAACTATAAACCTCCAAAGTGAGCAGAAACTTTAAATGGGAATGAATTCACAAAAATGGTATAAAGGCATGAAGCAATAGAATAGTTGTATGAAGCCATAAAGCTCTTTAATGTTATTATAAAAAACCATAAAGCAATAGAATGGAATAGTTGTATAAAGCCATAAAGTTCTTTAATGTTATTATGAAAAATATGTAGAAAACCGTAAGGATGTTAATAGTAACTGTAATGCTATTATAAAATAGCTCAAAAGCTGTAGAAAGAAAGCCGTAAGGAGGTTAATAGTAACTGTAATGGTATTATAATAAAGCGTTATATTATAGCTCAAAAGCTATAGAAAAAGCCGTAACTATGTAAAACCTATTTAGTAAGTAGTTAAAACTAGTTTGTATATATAAAGAGTACAAACGCTGTAGAGTTTGTATATATCGTGAGCAATTCTCTTGAGTGAGTTATTAATCAGACAGAGACAGACATTTGTGTAGATCTTGAATCAGTGTGATCTTGAAACAATGGCCGCGCAAAGCAGTCGTAATCACGGAGGGTTCTGTATTGTGCATTCGCTGTTGTTCGCTGTTGTTTGTTTTACTTTTCTCTGCCTTCAAGTTGATGCTGTGAAAGCCGGAAGAGGAGGATCATCCATTGATCTGTCATCAAAATTAATAGAAAAGAGTGATGATAATTCAAGCCAGACGTGCTCCAATGACGACATAGCAGTAATTCAGGTGAACGGTGAATGGTCCAATGGTTTCCTTTTATTCAACGTGGATATTATCAACGAATGCAGTTCTGGCTGCGCAATATCAAACATCCACGTCAACTGTGGCGATTTCACGTCGGCAGTATTCATAGACCCGAAAGTGTTCAGAAAATTATCCGTCGGCGATTGCTTGGTCAATGACGGCCAGACGTTAGACATCGGAGCAAGTCTCTCCTTCAGCTATGCTAACTCCTTCAGTTATTCACTCACAGTCGCTTCTGTCACCTGCGCTGCCTAATTAACTACTACTTCTATCTTTCTTTATTTGATCATATTGATCAGTCATAATAATGTTTTACCAGATTTTGGTTTATATTCATGATAATATTATACAAGTTTTATCTCCATTTCCCTTATCATTGTCGTTTCTTAATGACTAAATCCGTTCTATAAAGCCAGAATGATTAAATCGTAATACTCTCTTACAAAAAAAAACTTACTGATTTTATTATATGGCATTTGCTTTCTGGAAAACATTCAAACAACGAAGTCATTTTAGCCGATGGTATTTTTGTTTTCAAGTAGTGATTCCACTATGCAGTTGAACAGTATGGAAGGTAGTCACATGCTCCTTATTAGTTCCTAGTTTTTTAACTAGAAAGTGTTGTCAATTTTTACATATTTAAGAGTTTCTCTATAAAATGAAAAATGACCAAATGAAATATTTGTCTTTCCTCGGTGTTGATGCAAAAAGTGCATTAAGACAAGATAATGGGTGTCCTTACACTACAACAAAAACTAGATTTAAAGCATCTCTTTTTGCATCCATTTTTGCGTCTAGACCATCTTTCAGTGTATTTTTCTTCATTTTTTGGACAAAATGGTGCAATTTCACGGGTTGATGCTATTTTAGGCGTTTTTTGCGTCCTTTTTCTAAATATGGCGCAAATTGCGATGTAATTTGCACCGGGTTTCGCACCTAGTTATGCGCCAGGTTTTGCATAAGGTTTTGCGATAGGTTTTATGCCTAGTTGTGCACCTAATTTTGTGTCTAGTTTGTACATCTACTCTTGTTGTGCCCCCTTTTACGTCCATGTTTGCCTCAACTTTTACATCCTTGTTTTCATCCACTTTTGCATCCTTTTTTACATCCACTTTTGCATCCACTTCTGCTTCTTTTTTTGCATCCCTTCTTGCGCCAAGTTTTGCATCAAATTTTACATCATGTTTTGAGTCTAGTTTTGCATCTCATTTTGTTTCAGCCAATTTTGCATCCACTTTTACATCCATTTTTTCGTTCCCTTTTGCACCCACATTTTCATCTTTTTTTGCATCTCATTTTGCATCCATGTTTACGTTTTTTTTGCATCTACTATTGCATCCACTTTTGCATCCACTTTTGTTGCATCCCAATTCACACCCATTTTTGCGCCTACTTTTACACCCACTTTTGCTTCAAATTTTACATCCAAGTTTGCATATTTTTTGTATCCAATTTTACATCAGTTATTGCATCCCTTTATGCATTCATTTTTGCATCCATTTTTGCATCAGGTTTTGCGTTGGGTGTTACAACTGCTTTTGCATCTACTTTTGTTGCATCCACTTTCGCATCCAATTTTGTATCCAATTTTACATCCATGGTTGTATCCAATTTTGCACCATTTTTTTCATCATGTTTTGCTTCCACGTTTGCATCATTTTTTGCATCCACTTTTGCATCACTTTTTGCATCCATTTTTTGTGCACCCCATTATGCACCCACTTTTGCGCCTACTTTTGTTGCATCCATGTTTGTATCATTTTTTGCATCCATATTTTTATCCACTTTTGCATCCAGTTTTACACCCAATTGTTGAACATACACTAGTGGAAAATGAGAGACTAGTGACCAGGAGAGAAAAAAAATTGGTCACCACAGTCTCCTGAAATAAACAAATGACCAAAATTGATAATTCTAAGTGAGCTGACTAAAAACAACCAAGATAAATGACCACTTTTGGTCACGGGATAGAAACCAACTAAAAATGACCAAGATAAATGACCAAATTTGATCACAGGATATGTAGACTTCAAATGACTAGATAACAATTGGCCATTTATTTGGTCATTTTTAGTTGTGTCCCTTCGACACTGGAAAAAATTACTAATTTGAGAATGCATTTGTACATTTTACTAAATTCTAACACTGCAGATGGATTAAGAGACTTCCTTAAAACACTGCAAATGGATTCAGAGATCCCCTTAAGGGAGTCTCTGAATCCATCTGCAGTGTTCGAATTTAGTAAATTAATAATGTATTGTCACAACTCAACATGAATTGACCAAATTAATATATATAAAATACATACTGGTTAATATTATTATCGTATATATAATGACGCCAAACACATTATATTGTTATATTATGATATATAAACACACATATATATATATTATAATATAGCTATACATTGTTAAATATAAAATAAATAACAAAACCATATAAAAAAATAAATAAACACAAGAAAAACACAAAAAAATGACACATAACAAAAACACGACCCATACAACAAAACATCTTTCCATTTCGAAAAAAACTGAATATCATCTTTCTATTTTGACAATGACCTAATATCATGTGTCACCACAACTCAACAACTTGGAATCCCCTTATGTGTATTGACCAAGAACACATGCTCTTTATTGAGTTCTCTGATAGAATAAAATAGATGTCATGAAATTCAAACTAGTGCCATAGTGTTACAATTTACTAGATTTTAATGTTGCGTAGATGGATTTAAAGACCCATTTCTAGGGGGTCTCTAAATCCATCTGTCATGTTAAATTTTAGTACAGTATAAAAAAGTATTGTCAAAATTGAAATTTTCCATTAGTGAATTTCCTCTTAGAAAGGGATCATATAATTAATATATATTGTAGCTAATATGTAATATTAATATATTATAGTTATATAAAATCATATGCTTAATTTTATATTATTTGCATTTATATAATAAGTTAATATATCTTATAATAAAGTTAATATATATAAACATATTATAATTATATATTATATTATATATAATATCTTTAATATTAAAGATTAAATAAATAAATAAAACAAAAACAACAAAACAA
This sequence comes from Pseudotsuga menziesii, assembly GCA_001517045.1. NCBI lineage: Eukaryota > Viridiplantae > Streptophyta > Pinopsida > Pinales > Pinaceae > Pseudotsuga > Pseudotsuga menziesii. Next base: position 62,506 of record LPNX011039901.1, read on the forward strand.
ACACAATGAAAGTCTCCAAAATTAAGAGGCTTTGGAGGGAATGGTTAGACATGAGAGGCCATGGAGGGAGGGTTTGTAATGGAATGGCATAGGCCTTGGGATCTCATTTTTTTAGATTGTTCTAAGGATCAAGGCATTGAAAACCTTGATCTGGGCTCTACTAATTTTGCGTTTAAGAGGGTATTGGGTTTCATTTGGGATATAAACTTCAAAAATATTTCAAGGTTTGAATCTTTGTTTCAATGGCTCAAGTATTAGAGGGCCGGTACAAGCAAATGCTCATAATTACTCGCTCCTATATCACAGCTTTGATTCTCAGCACTTTCAGGTGCTCCCTCGATGTACGCATATCTAATGTCAATGTATTGTTTCCGTGATTTATTTTGGTCAAGTAACAGTTTTTGTGTAGATATTTGTTTTTTCTACAGATCTTTATTTATTCAGTTGTATTTCAAGGTGTATCCATCGTCTGTCACGAATGTATTTTCTTTTTGTTTTGATCTAATGGTGGGGGATACAATAGTGGGTCATGGCCATGAAATTAATATATATATATATATATATATATATATATACTTTATTTGTCACAAATGGGGGGGGAGGGGGGGCAGC
>LPNX011039901.1:63173-86270 GCA_001517045.1 Pseudotsuga menziesii
TGGGTGCCAAACCGAACAAAAGAGCCATGATTACAATGGCATCTGCTGGGCACCATGAGATAGAAGGCAGGGTCGATTGTGGGGGATTTGTGTGAGTTGTGGCAGTTAGATCAAGCTGTGGGTGGAAAGGGATCATCAATCTTTGCCACAAACGTCAGCGACAAGAAATAAATAGAGGGTGTATTCGATATCCAGATCTCAAATAAAGGAGAGAAGGCTCAGGTAACTATGACCATGAGGAGTGCAATCCAGTCTGCATGCAATGAAATTAGGGGGAAATATAAAGGAATGAAGCACTACCACAGAGCTTCACCCAGATCCATCAATTCACATTCCATTCATCCTCTTACAAGGAAATGCTAATCGCACACCTGAAGACGTCATTTTCACGAATCCCTTGCTATGGCAACTAATTGAAGATTCCATATTGGTCATCCGATAAATGGATATGATATTTCCAAATTTCTAAGCATGTAGACTACCATTACTTTAAATAAATTCTAGATCTATATATATATGATATTCTAGAATAAGAAATGATCTATACATACATTGAGAGTAATTTTTGAATTGCATGCAAATATTAGTGTGCTCCTGATTGTTGTTAACTGTACAAAAGTATCCATAGTGCACACCACACAACTAAACATACTCACACTACTACATATGGCTCAAAAGTCCCACGAAATTTTGCCACGGAAAAGTTAAAATCAAATTTTTCGTGGAAAAACAGTTTAAAATTTTGGAAAATTTTGAAAATGTTCCCGATGATCATTGCTATAGCAATGCATAGTCCATAATGTTTCTATAGCGACGGACGTTCATCGCTATAGCGATGGACGTTCGTCAACAAAAATGCACATAGCGGCTTTGCATGTTTTTTGGTGAGGATAAGCATGTTGACTTTGTATTACAGGGAGAGATGACAAATTTGAGAATAGTGCACATACACCCTTTCTCATCTAAAAGATCTATCAACATAATTAATACTTTCAAATATAAATAATTTTAAATATAAAGAAATTGATAATTCCATAAGATCCCACCACGACTTTGACGTGATTTAATTTTTAATATCAATAATTGCTCAATTATAATTAAGGAAATGATACATTACACAAATAATCCATATAATAATGTTTTATATTATCCTTCTTTAGTGAGATCATAATATTTTGATTCACTTGCTAAGGTCTTTTAATCAAGGTAGTGATTTTATTAACTTATAAATATAAAATGGAACTCTAATCTCTACCATGTATTTTACAAAACAACATTTAAAAATACTCCGACCAACTTGACCATACCATGGCCCTAGACCCAAAATAATTAACCAAATTACAATTGTTGTGGAGTCACCAACCAAAGCACACTCTTTATGTCATTGTCCTCCCTACCCGCCCTTGTTCATCCCCATGTGAACACAATACTCCAATAAAGTAAAATCGAATTCCAATGCCTCAAATCACTTTATCACCCATTGAACAAAAAATGTTTTTTATTCACATCTTTAATAAGTGGGGTACACTGGAACCTCTATTCACCAAGCATACACACTGTATGTATATTGCAATATGCATACAATTTACAAATTATCATGTAACTTGCTACAAAATATATGAACATCACTGTAATAGGGGTTACAAAGTGTAAATTATCAAACAATTTAACCCCTATGCAATGTATCTATTAGTATCTAGATGAGTAGTCTCATACACAAGAAGCTCTCTTTGTGTAGTATCCTGGATTCTAGATGGTCATAAAATCTATGAAATTATCAATTATACATTGATTTATAACTTTCATCAGCAGTATGCATTCTCATAGACATTTCGTCAAACACTTTAGAGACATTCCATAACACATCACAATGGCTAGATAATGTTGGCACCTTTATTATGAGTAATAAAGAGTAAATAGTACAATAACTATGGTTGTGATAGCAGCTACCAAGATACATTCAACAAGAACCTGAAAGTGATGGCAACTCAAATTATGAAAGGAAAAATGAAATTCTCTATGCTTACTATATGCATACTTTCTTTCAATGTGCTGCACTCATCAAGAATTGAACACTCATGTTATTTAGAACATGAGGAATTGAACACTACTTGTGTTGCAATCAATTTTTCAATGAAACATAATCTATAATTCTTTCCTAGTCCTCCTAGATTCATTTATTAAATAAGGCATAGTCGAACTCAAGTGACTTGTGAATTAGAATTAATAGGAATGAAACATGCAATGCACTTAACCAAAAAAATGCAACCACTTGTACATGCGCAAAATTACCATCTCATGGCTTGATAACCCAATGCACAAATTAAGCATTCACACACATACTTCTTGCAAATAATTACTTTTTTTAGGCAAATATTGTTGGAACATGATCAAGCATTGTGCATATTCATAATAGAAACATTTATCTGTCATGAAAGTTCATCCAAAAAATGGGCTATGTGTTATCTATTTTCCACTAATCCTTAGGTATTCAACGTGCATATAACCCCAAAATTTATTATGAGGCCACCAAGGAAAGGAATCAATCCCATAGGGTTCTCCTTTTCCAACCCTAACCTAATTTCTATTTTTAATCGAACAATAAATCCTACTAAAACATTTGAGATATCTCAGATTCCTATCCTCTTATTAGAAATTACACTATATATTTGCAGTACTTAACACCAAGTATAAACATGGGCCCCTTATTTTTCCTTAGTCCCTTAAGGATAGTTGAAGGCATATCAAATGGGTATATTAGAGTTGGTTTCTAGATAATCCTATAGATAGAGATGTCATTAGAGTATTAGGGTTCTTGTGTGCCTTTGCTAATATACCACCTTTTGCATCCATCCTCAAGCTTCTCATCATCTTCTTCCATAGTCTCTTCTCTTATCAATTTCTCAAGTGGGTTTGTTTAGTAATGGTGAATGGTGCTTTTTCATGCACACAATGTGCTTATTCCATCATGGGCCCATAACATACATTTTTCAAATGAATGACAATGAGGGAATGAAGGGAAATAAAGTTGACATAACTTTAGACAAGTGCAATACACAATAGTTTCTCCTTATAATAATTGTACTTATCCCATTCCTTGCAACTACACGAGAAGACTTTACCCACCAAGATCTTACTTGAATTCACTAGTTGGGAAAATGATTCAATTAGAGTATATAGTTTCATTTAAGACACAAGATGGAACATAAGTGAGTTCTAGGATTGACACTTGGAATTATGGGATTCACTTTCCTCTTCCCCTTTGGTGGAATCATAGTCCCTATCGTGATCTATGCAACTAGATATGAACATTTTATATTAGATTTCAACATGAGCATTTGCATAGCTTGAACTAACCATGACAAACCTAGTCATCATCCATATAAATATATTTACATGATACATGCCTAACCATTGACCAGTTGGGCCTTTATTTGTCTTGAGCTCCACACTAGGAATCCATATCAACATATTTACATAATTTGATTATGTACAATCTAGTGGATTTAACTAGCTGAGCTTGGTTGAATATGGAGTGATTGCCTCTTTTCCAAATGGGAAAAGACACTCAAATTTTTATATAGGGTGATTTGTCTCCTAAGAGTGTGATCTTCCAAGAGGAGGAACTGTTCATACAATTTAGTGGCCTATCTCTATGATGACTTTGTAAGTTAGTATAGATAAAAAACCAAAATAAAATTTTGAGATTCTTGAGGTGATCACATATAGGATATTTTTATTAGGTAATGCTAAGTTGGATCTACTTACTACCCATATCCTCATCTTAAATAACAAGGGATCAAGTAAAGAAATACCTCTTAGGCCCAATCAACGGTTTCTAGACATTGTCAAAACAAAAGAGCCTAGTCAATTGATTGGATTTGATCCACCAAAGCTTATTCAATTGAGTGTTAAACATAGGTTTACAATAATCCCAACCAACAATTATACAACAACTTATAATTCTTGATGACCTCAACCTTGTTATAGGTCAAATGCTTTTAGCATATTAAAGGATGTTGAACTTTGAAGGACTAGTTAGTTCATGGAGAGATAATCAAGATTGCTCTCCTTGATTCATTACAAAACATGAAATTTGTTGGGATTGGCCAACTTGAGTTTGGCTCTTAAACTGGGCCATAGAACCCAATCGCTAATATGGGCATCTAAAATGTCTTTCAATGTGTTGATGCCTCTTCTAAAAATCCCTAGTGTTGAGGTTGGGTTGTCTTAGCAACTACTTTACCTTCATGGAGAAAGATAGTTGAACACTATAAGGAATGATCATTCAAGGACAAACAAATCCTTAAACCTTGCCCTTTTCAATTTAGATATAAATTGAGAGTGTCCTAGGAATATTTTATTTGCACGATGTTCTTTTTTTAGTGCCATTGGCCTGCCTTTGTAGTCTTTTGTTGGACATTAATATAATTATATTGTCTCTTCCTATATTTATAAGACAATATTACAATAATAAGTTATCCTTATATTGTAATTTTCTTATCTTATTAGTATGAAATTAATATTATTTGAATTTGATGATATGGAAAGAGTTGGCAGAGTAGCTTCGCATACAATTTCTGAATGAAAAGTTGAATGATCATACAATGCAGGATTCATTTGATTCACTTTTACCAAAGGACAATCCGAAGAACCACAATTTGCCATCAAATTTTTCACCTCTATTGGTCTTGGTGGTATCAGTGAGAGTTTGTGTGAATGTTTGAAAAATATGCAAAGAATTATAATGCAGCAGAAAAATCTCATTGGGTGTTCAACATGTTTGATGCTACAACTTGCTATAAATTTAAAAAATTGAATTTTTAAAATTTCACTCCAAGTAAAAGATGTTTGCAAGTTTTTTTAATCTATTTTAACATTATATTGTCTCCCTGTTTTAATCTTTTATATATGCTTTAAGGGGAATCATCTAAATTAAATTTGAAAGAAAAGAAAAGAAAACTAGCATATCCTACTTTCTAGTAACGGATTCCATCGATAAATGCCTGCTTATTTGTGATGTGAATATTCATGTAACTATTTGTGTTAAGGGATTCTTACCATTGTCCCTTCATTTCTCTTCCCTACAAAACTTGTAGTTGGTTTCCTCAAGGTACAACACCAGGTCTACACAAACTAGGTTTTAATTCCCATTTTCAGCTTTTTTTATCCTCCAACTCTTCAACCTATTGGCATATGATTGCACCTTTTGGGGCAATTTCTACTCATAGAATTGAAATATTTTGCTCCCTAAAACCATGAAATATCAACCAGTCTTTTGCTCGTGGATTTTTGGGAGGGCCATCACCATTAAAGTTGTAGGCTTTTATAGAACAGGAAATTTCTAGGATTTGGGTTTAGATGACGGGAAGCATAGCGACAGGTCATGATATGGTGGGGGGAATGACATTGATGGACCTCATTACTTCAGATCAATGGCTAGATCTGAGAGTATTTTGTATGCGGTTGAGCTCATTCCCACTTGAAACTTCTTTGCAATTTTTAACCCTCCACCACATTCCCATAGATTTTACTGCTAGACTCAAAGTGAATGGCAAATGCATTGCTCATTTTGAGACTGCTTCTTCCTTTTTGCGTAGGGACAAGGTTTATAAGAAATTCATAGAAGTTACTTATGTCAATACAAACATTTTTTGCATAGGAGGATCCATGATATTTGAAGCGTATGATAAGGATGTTTTGTTGGTCAGTGGAAAGCTACAAAGATTGAATGATACCTTTGAATGGAGGATGGATTTTCTCTACGGGATTGGTGGGATATCTGTTCTTGGGAGGAGGAAAAGCTGAGCGACAATCTTGGACTGTTGATGGACCTGCCAAGGAGCTATGTGTCGCTAGTTGTTGTTCCGGGTCTCCTATGTTTTGGACAAAGAAACTCCAGCTTGTTTGCGATAGAAAGTATGTGAGTGGACTCTGTTTTGATAACATTTGGGAGGATGAGAAAACTATGAATCTATGGAAGAAGAGAGAACAGAGTGATTGTTTGTTTCAGGTATGATATGCCAATGAATCTGTAACTGGTAGTTTTGTTTTTTGTATGTTCTCATCCATGGTGTTGTTGAACTGTCTTTTGAATGTTGAATGTATGTTTTATTTTCTGTCATTGACAGAGGTGACAATTGTATGCCCTAGTCCCATAGGAAATATGAATCCAATCCCATTAGTGTAGGGATGTTCATGTTTTGCCTCAGAACATTAAGGCTTTATCTACTCTCTGCAATTGAATGACTATGTGACATTGACATTGATAATGTAATAATGACTTTTGATTTTGGGATAACAAGTTTTAGGGATTCAATTTAACTCCATGTTTGTTAGGTACCCATTTTCTCACTGTCAATAGTATAATAACATTCATTTGGATACTAATATTCGTTCAACATGCCAGAGCCTTCAATTTACTTCCAACCGATCATCTTTGTTATAAGGACCATGGGTTGAAACTCTACCAAATGCCATGTCTAGGAATTTTGGTGACTACCCATATGATATATCCACTGGTAGTTGGTCTTGAATAAGACTAGGGTTATGCCAGAAAAATCATTTAAAAACTTACTGAGATGAATAGACCATGAGAAAGGGTGGTATTTTATCTTGGATGATATTTAACATCTTTTTCCTCTTATCCAATCTTATTTAATTTGATGTAATACAACTTTATTGTCCTTTAGTTGGACAGTTATTGCAAAAGCTAGATAGGACAATTGATTCTAATATCCTATCTCATTCAGCATTAAGTGCTTTCTGATTTTAGAACTCTACCTTTTCTCTATCTGTTTTTGTGTACCCATGCTTTACTTCTTATGTTTCCTTTCTAGTTTCATTAGCTAGCTGATTAACTGTCAGTTATGTGCTCTGATCTTCTGATTTTGCCATCATTCCAGGAGTTGCTATTCCACTCCCACATCGCACATTATGTTCATGGATGTAATTTTCAAGTTTCCAGTCCCTTGATCCTATCTTATCTTATGTATTCTTCTTCCAAATGTTGAATACCTTTGACATTGGCCCAAATTTTGAACAATGTCGACTAGCGTTATGCCAGAGAATTCATTTTAAAACTTACTGAGATGAATAGATCACAAGGTTGGTCATTAGAGGAAATTTCAACTCAAAATGGGCCTCCTAAAAAAATTAATAAAATAATAGTTAAAATAATAAAATAATATTTATTAATTTTGGAGGAAGAAAAGAAAAAAAGTACTTTTTGTTTGTATTTTTGACATATCTCCCCGTGTTTTTACTCAAATTTTGATTGGGAGAGCCCCCGTTGGATACGGAATTAAATTATGCATCCAACGAGTACCCACTCGGTATACTTTTGACAGACCCCGCTACCTGAAAAACAAGAAATACCTGAAAAAATGTGATGATGATGTCATCATCACATTATTTTAGGTATTTCTTGTTTTTCGGGTAGCGGGGTCCATCAAAAGTATGCCCAGTGGATACTTGTTGGATGCAGAAATTAATTTCACATCCAACGAGCTCTCACGATTGAAATTTGAGTAAAAACATGGGGAGATATGTCAAAAATACAAACAAAAAAAATAGTTTTTTTTATGATACCTATCCCCAAATTTATATTAAAAAAGTGTTTAAGACCTTGTTGAGGCCTGGAAATTCGCAGGCAACAACAGAAAGGGATTCTCCCCAGTCAACGTTCCCAACTAGCCCGTGACTGTTTGGTATGGGGAATCCGTCCGGTTTGCGGTCCGGCTACCGTAGGTCAAAGTAACAAAAACAAAGGTTTTACCGGTTGCGGCCCGGTCCATCGTGTATATTTTTGTATTTTTTGACTTAAGTATGATATGCATATGCCTAATTAACCATGTAGGATGATAAAGATAAAAGGAGCGTTCACAATGTGATGCGCAGGTTCTTACCTCTTGTCTTAGGCTCACAAGCATCCAAATCACATGTGCAGAAATAAAACTATCTATCTATCTATCTATCCCCGGGGAGCAAACTTTAACTTATTTGTGAGTAATGTGAATTGTGCATGTATCATAAAGAGAAACTACAAATAGCTGATATTTCTTCCTACAACACATGAATGATTAAAGATATTTCAACAATCAGTTAGCTAATTGTTTTATGAATAGCATACATTACTCATGGTGGTAATTCCACAAAATAAACCAGAAATCATTTAAACAAGAACGTAGGTTCTGAGAGTTAGAACGATCTCACGATTAATGGAAAAAAGCTGGAAAAACAAAATAGTTCATCTTTCAGCCATCCACAGCATAACATTTGAAAATGCCACCCATCTTCCTCCAACAAGCAAACAATACTTCTTTATTGCAAAGAGAAATAGTTCTTCTTACAATATAGCTTTTCATGTATAACTCGGAAAAAGCCCCCCTTTTTTCCCTCTTAGTCTATTACATTTATACAAAAAAGGTGAGACAGTTGGGCTGCCCAAAGTGACCTTTGGACTTCCCAACTCTCCGTTTCCCAACGCTTGACTTTTCTCAAAGGTTTTTTACAAAATGTTACATATTACAAAAATGACCAATCCTTTACGAGGAGGGTCCCACTTGGGTATCTAGAAATTTCTTCCATGCTGAAGCTTCAGAGGCAATGCCCTCAAACGTACAAGGCTCTAAAAACTGAATATTAATCTCAAACTTAGCAGCCCGGTTCTTTATAGCCTCAATCCGGGCTGCACTCAATCGAAGTTGATCCTCTAGAAGCTGCATGCTGATAGCTGAATGATCTACTTCGCTCCTCAGGATCTGATCATTCAGTGCTTTAATCTGCTATACTTTGGCCTCCTCCTCCTGGTATCTCTTCTTCTTTTGTCTCTTTGACATTGTGAGCTCTTCCTACCATAAAATTGTAACATTAAGCCCTTTTGGCTGAGTGACAAACTGGTATACATCGATGTGTAGTGTGCCATTTCTTCTATGTTTAATATGATAGCAATCAGTCAATGAAGCAAGTATATGCATGTATAGACTGAAATGGCCTAACTAACAGAACTATTAATCCCAATGTGTAGTGTTCAATGAATTTGTCTATGTCCAGCATGATGAAAAAATAGTTATATGCATTAAAATATGCCAGCTACCACTGCTTTTCAATACCAACAATTCTAACAATATAATCGGGAGAAAAGAACATCTACATTAACGCGAAGAAAACCTCCGCTCTCTGCGGGTGACATTATTGTTTCGCTGTGCGGGGCAAACATGGGAAAGATATACGAGACTTTAACAGTGCTTTAACAAAACCGTGCCATCGCAGCTTATGGCCAAACAAACTAAAAGCAGTGATATATCCCTTTCAACCGGCTGGGTTTCAACCACTGAGCTCGAAATGGGGTCACGCGGAACAACATGACGAATATGATTGGGGTTTAAACGATGCAGGAAGCCCAAAAATGGAGCAAACAGTCCCAAATCCACAAGGGCCATGGCAAACCTATCTCCACCATATATCATCATACAGGGTGGTTTGGTGCAGACAGCGTAACGGCTGTCTACACCAAACCCCCTAAGTCTCTATGCGCAGGGTGATATAGCAACGACGATATGGAAAAACTACTCTAAGGGCCAAACTTCCCTCCTACAGACAGCTAAGATAAAAACTCCACATATATAGGCATATAATTTAACAGGACGAGGAAAACGGCCAGGGAAACAAACCACCGTAGAAAATAAAACCACCAAACGTTCAACGGAAAGAGGAAAGGAAAACGAAGCCTACCTGGCACTGATGTGTAACCAACGTGGAGAATCCTGTCAAACTTCGCGGTGGAGACACCTGGACTGCGTATACCGAAAATGAGGGACCGGGCGAGCACGACAGCACGATTTTGACAGCTTGCGACAGTCGAAACGGTAATTGAAAAATAACAATAGAAAAATAACCCCTCGACCCCGTATATATACATATGGTCAAACTTTCGCGGCGGGTAACATATTGGATGGCAAACCACTTTTGGATCGGAAGCTGAAAGGAAACTTCCTTCCACAACGACGAACGGCCAAAGCGTTAAGCCATCCGCAATGGGTAAAGTCTGAATCGGAAGCAAAACAAATACACATTGGAAGGGCTAGCGCTTCTTTCATCTGCAACGGCGGAACCGTAAGGACATCAGCGTCCGCAACGTCAAGGGTACAAATGATAAACGGTTCCACAACACGGGGTCGGCATCAGAAGCGGAACGAATAAGAGATCAGCAAGGAAAAGCATTCGGCAGCCGCAACGGTGGAGCTACAAAGGCGTGACCCTCTGCAACATCGAAGGTAAAATGACTCAAATAGTCGGAAGGAGAAAACTTCCCGCAGCCGCAATGGTGGCAGCCCAAGATTTACGGGCTCAACGAAAACAACAAGCCATAATCGGGAGAGAATGCGGTTTGCCATCCGCAATGGCGGAAGAAGAAGTCATAACAGTTTCGATGCAAAATCAAAAAGCAGTCAATTAAACCGATCGAATCGGGAGAAAAGTTGAAGTCAAACCCGAATGTCCATCCGCAACAGCGGGAAACGAAATATTTAAGCAATGATCGGGAGAGGAAGTGGTTTTCCATCCGCAATGGCGGGGAAAGAAATGACAAATCCTTTCGACATAAACCAAAAGATCGGTCGATGTGAAAACCAACGGATCGGAAGACGAAAGTGTATTTCTTTCCGCAACGGCGGAAGACCAAAACAAAGATTCACCCACAACGGTGGGGCACTGACCAAAATAACTTTCGGTTCAGGCGTGCTTCAAATGCATTCAAAGGCAGCGATAATTTTGATCAAACAGTGGATTACTTCAAGCATCCAAGGAAGAATAAAAAACAATTGGTAGCTCAATCCAAGAATTTAGAATTAACTCAAAGACAAAGAACTAATCGAAGCAAAGGAGGGTCCTAAAAATTTTTGGAATTTTGGGAATTTGTTGCAGCTGCAACAATTGGCGACTACCTGTTGAACCCCAGATTTTTGAATTAACCCCTTCCCAGTGCAAGACCGTCTAAATAAAAGTTGAAAACTTTTAGATGTTTGTATCCCTAGGATGGCCAACTTAAGCATTTAAATCATTGAGAAGCAGTCCATTCTTTGGGAAATGGTAACATCAGAAATATTGCAAGTCTGAATAACTCTTTTGAGGCCTAATAAATGAGGTTCATTTTACCCGTCCTTAGGTAGTTTCAGGCTTGGACACCATAGGATTGTAACAGATAGTAAACAGAATTATCCTTTTGTGCCTCATTCCCATGCCAATTGCACTTTTGTGCCATTAGAACTTTAGTTCTTGTGAGTCCTCCATTTTCCTTTCTTTCTGAATTTTATTCAGGCTCCTCTATCCCATAGTTCCCTTTTGTGTGAGAGAAGAATTGGCATTTCATCTCACGGACGGAGAGGAGCTTTCGGCAATTTGAAATTCATGCTTTTGATACTTTGCTTTGATATGTCTTGTTTCTTTTAAGAAGTTTTGACTCTTGATAGCTTTTAGCTTTTCTGAAATTATGGCATGGGATCATTTATATATGATATACTGTTTATCTCGCTTCCTTCCTGTGGGTCTTTCGCTGTCACCCCTTTGGATATTTAAGATGTGAAATGGATGGAGCCTCGAAATAGTATTCCAGACCTCTTTACTTCTGATTTATTTACAGGGGTTAAGTAAGACTTCAATGAATGCATGGCCAGTTAGGAACACTGCTACTAGAAGACCTTTTGTACTTTAAAGCACAGTCTTTTGCTCAAGATTTCAGTTAATAAAGAACCCTGCTGTTTCCATTGCAACCAAAATTTTGCCTCTTTATTCAAAATCAACAGAACTATTAACCAAGCGGTGAAAATGAAAGAAATCATCAAAGCTATAAATTAAAATAGAACAACCTCAAATCAATAATCAAAGCATTAAAGTAAACAAATCAATTTATTTATGTACAAAGCAAAATAAAAGAAAAATTTTTGCCCAATCCTGAATATCTTTAATCTTAAGGAGTTAGAGGGTGGGCTGGATTATAGACATGAGACATCTAACCATGGTCTATCTCTACTATTTTTGAAATTGAACACATGTCTACTATCCTACATTCATCCCTTTCAGCCTGAGGAAGTTGAAGGAGCTCAAGATGAATGTCAACCATCGAACTGGCCTTTCTTGAGGTATGATGCCTTAGCTTAAACTCAGTCAAATAGTTTCCCAGGACAGAATCAGCAGATTCATTTCCCTCTCCTAGCCCAGTAACATTGTGCTTCATGTAGGGCTCTCTTAAAATCTTAATCAGGTTTGGGCTACCCTTTTGAGGCAACCATAGGTGCGACCAGTCTGAAGCAAAGTAACCATCTAGTCGTGCTGACCAATCTCGATTCAAGATCAATCCATAGCCATCAGGTATGTCTGCTACTACAATATCAAGGTACTGACATATCTTTTTATTTGCAGACAATCGAATCAGAAAATTCTTCATCTCCCCCACCACTTTGACACTGGTCTTGTCTAGTTGAGTGATGTCCCAAACAGTAGGTATTAGCTGCCCATTAAGTTTTTTGCAGATTGCAAGAGGCATAACATTCACAGATGATCCAGAGTCCACCAGACAATTATGCACCTTATGGTTCAAAATATCCAGAGTCAAAAGCAAAGGTGGGTTACTAGTTTTCCTTTCCCTAGTTGATTTGACCTTTTCCTCCACAGGTTGAATTTTGGTGGGTATTTCTTCTTTAACTTCCTTAAATTTTTCAGTGCTTCTTTCCTCAACATCTTCCATAGGTTTGACAGTCTCATTGCTCGGTTATGCCTCCTGGTTGAGGGTAGTGGCTTCAGGTGTTTTATCTTTATCATTGGTATCTGCCTGTCTTCTGACATTCTTTTGCAATCTTTTGATCTTCAAAATAGTTAAATCCATGTCCTTTGTTGCTGTAGGTGTGCATTCAGTTTTGAGAGCGCTCTCTTCGGTGTCAAAAAGTGAGACACCATCCCACAAAAACATGGTGTCATTATCTTGTTTCTCCATAGTCTGGTTTTTCTTTTCCTCTTTACCACTATCCTTGGTCAATTTAGAATCTAGCAGCTGATTCATAACCAATTTTATCGAATTCAACCATTGAGGGCACTTCTTTTCCGAATGAGGTTGTTGGTGAAAAGTGCAGAAATTGTCTCCCCCCACCTCTGTTATGTTCATTGATGCTAAATTTGGGGGAGGGATTTTACATTGGTTGCTATCCTCTTTTTTTGGATAGTATGGTTTGTAAGTTTTCCGCATTTCCCTTTCCTTTTCCAGATCTATTATTCGGTTGGATATTTTCTGCATCATTTCCAGCATTCCCTCAAAATCACATGCTTGTTCCTCTTTAGGTTTAGACAACAATAACGTTCTTCTCTCGATAGTCTTTTCTCTCAGTTGCTGAGGATAGTCTTCTATGCTTTCCTTTTCCACCTCTACCCTTTTTGCCTCTTCATAAGTCTCTACCAATGTAGGTTTGGCTTTCATCTTGGCAAACATGGCCAGCTCAGGTCCTAGAGCTGAGGTATAATATTCAATTAAGACTTTGTCAGAGGGTCTGTCAGCTTCAGAAAAGTTCTTTAGGTATATTGAAAATCTTTGAGTGAAACTATGTACCTTCTCATTCTTCTCTTTTCTTAACAAACCAAGACCTTTCATTAGTGAGGCATGAGTTCTCTGAGCTGCATATTTATTTTTGAATATTCTTTCAAAAGTATTCCAGTCTGGGATCGAGTTTGCGGGCAGAGCAAAATACCATGAAGCAACTGCCCCTTTCAAGGTATGAGGGAATAATCTACAGAAAACATCTTCGTACTCCCCAGCCCTTAACCCTTCTACCGCTAAATAGAAACTTTGTAAGTGGTCATCTACAGCAATCCTTTCCTCAGGGTCAAACTTAGGCAGTAGCTTATCAAAAGCTTGAGGTAGGTTATGCAATGGAGGTGTGAGGTTCAAAGGGGTTCTAGCTTTCCAAGCAGGCAATGGGTTGGGCTGATTCACAATTACACCAGCCATGAGCATAGGTAAAAGAACAAAGTCTAAGTAAAGAGCAACGTAGGGTGAGAACAGGCTTTCTTACTTCAAAGGTAGAAACAAACTTGTAAGTGCTTGGGTTGAGTCGAAAGCTTCAAAACATCTACTGGTAAGGTAATTTTGGGAAATATGTTCCACGGCCAGCCATGCACTGCCGGCCCTCCTTCTAGCGCCAGAACTGTTGAGGCCTGGAAATTCGCAGGCAACAACAAAAAGGGATTCTCCCCAGTCAATGTTCCCAACTAGCCCGTGACTGTTTGGTATGGGGAATCCATCCGGTTTGCGGTCCGGCTACCGTAGGTCAAAGTAACAAAAACAAAGGTTTTACCGGTTGCGGCCTAGTCCACCGTGTATATTTTTGTATTTTTTGACTTAAGTATGATATGCATATGCCTAATTAACCATGCAGGATGATAAAGATACAAGGAGCGTTCACAATGTGATGCGCAAGTCCTTACCTCTCGTCTTAGGCTCATAAGCATCCAAATCACATGTGCAGAAATAAAACTAACTATCTATCTATCTATCTATCCCCGGGGAGCAAACTTTAACTTATTTGTGAGTAATGTGAATTGTGCATGTATCATAAAGAGAAACTACAAATAGCTGATATTTCTTCCTACAACACATGAATGATTAAAGATATTTCAACAATCAGTTAGCTAATTGTTTTATGAACAGCATACATTACTCATGGTGGTAATTCCACAAAATAAACCAGAAATCATTTAAACAAGAACGTAGGTTTTGAGAGTTAGAACGATCTCACGGTTAATGGACAAAAGCTGGAAAAACAAAATAGTTCATCTTTCAGCCATCCACAGCATAACATTTGAAAATGCCACCCATCTTCCTCCAACAAGCAAACAATACTTCTTTATTGCAAAGAGAAATAGTTCTTCTTACAATATAGCTTTTCATGTCTAACTGGGAAAAAGGCCCCTTTTTTCCCTCTTAGTCTCTTACATTTATACAAAAAAGGTGAGACGGTTGGGCTGCCCAAAGTGACCTTTGGACTTCCCAACTCTCCATTTCCCAACGCTTGACTTTTCTCAAAGGTTTTTTACAAAATGTTACATATTACAAAAATGACCAATCCTTTACGAGGAGGGTCCCACTTGGGTATCTAGAAATTTCTTCCATGCTGAAGCTTCAGAGGCAATGCCCTCAAACGCATAAGGCTCTAAAAACTGAATATTAATCTCAAACTTAGCAGCCCAGTTCTTTATAGACTCAATCCGAGCTGCACTCAATCGAAGCTGATCCTCCAGAAGCTACACACTGATAGCTGAATGATCTACTTCACTCCTCAAGACCTGATCATTCAGTGCTTTAATCTGCTGTACTTTGGCCTCCTCCTCCCGGTATCTCTTCTTCTTTTGTCTCTTCGACATTGTGAGCTCTTCCTGCCATAAAATTGTAACATTAAGCCCTTTTGGCTGAGTGACAAACTGGTATACATCAATGTGCAGTGTGCCATTTCTTCTATGTTTAATATGATAGCAATCTGTCAATGAAGCAAGTATATGCATGTATAGACTGGAATGGCCTAACTAACAGAACTATTAAACCCAATGTGCAGTGTTCAGTGACTTTGTCTATGTCCAGCATGACGAAAAATAATTATATGCATTAAAATATGCCAACTACCACTGCCTTTCAATATCAACAATTCTAACAATATAATCAGGCGAAAAGAACATCTACATTAACACGAAGAAAACCTCCGCTCTCTGCGGGTGACATTATTGTTTCGCTGCACGGGGCAAACAGGGGAAAGATATACGAGACTTTAACAGTGCTTTAACAAAATCGTGCCCTCACAACTTATGGCCAAACAAACTAAAAGCAGTGATATATCCCTTTCAACCGGCTAGGTTTCGACCACTGAGCTCGAAATGGGGTCACGCGGAACAACATGACGAAGACGATTGGGGTTTAAACGATGCAGGAAGCCCAAAAATGGAGCAAATAGTCCCAAATCCGCAAGGGCCATGGCAAACCTATCTCCACCATATATCATCATACAGGGTGGTTTGGTGCAGACAGCGTAACGGCCGTCTGCACCAAACCCCCTAAGTCTCTATGCGCAGGGTGATATAGCAACGACGATATGGAAAAATTACTCTAAGGGCCAAACTGCCCTCCCATGGATAGCTAAGATAAAAACTCCACCTATATAGGCATATAATTTAACGGGACGAGGAAAACGGTCGGGGAAACAAACCACCGTAGAAAATAAAACCACCAAACGTTCAATGGAAAGACGAAAGGCAAACGAAGCCTACCTGGCACTGATGTGTAACCGGCGTGGAGAATCCTGTCAAGCTTCGCGGTGGAGACACCTGGACTGCGTATACCGAAAATAAGGGATCGGCCGAGCACGACAGCATGATTTTGACAACTTGCGACAGTCGAAACGACAGTCGAAAAATAACAATAGAAAAATAACCCCTCGACCCCGTATATATACATATGGTAAAACTTTCGCGGCGGGTAACATATCGGATGGTGAACCACTTTTGGATCGGAAGCTGAAAGGAAACTTCCTTTCGCAACGACGGACGGCCAAAGCGTTAAGCCATCCGCAATGGGTAAAGTCTGAATCGGAAGAAAAATGAATACACATTGAAAGGGCTAGCACTTCTTTCATCCGCAACGGCGGAACCATAAGGACATCAGCGTCCGCAACGTCGGGGGTACAAATGATAAACCGTTCCGTAACACGGGGTCGGCGTCGGAAGCGGAACGACTAAGACATCGGCAAGGAAAAGCATTCGGTAGCTGCAACGGTGAAGCTACAAAGGCGCGACCCTCCGCAACGTCGAAGGTAAAATGACTCAAACGGTCAGAAGGAGAAAAATTCCCGCAGCCACAATGGCGGTATCCCAAGATTTACAGGCTTGACGAAAACAACAAGCCATAACCGGGAGAGAATGCAGTTTTCCATCCGCAACGACGGAAGAAGAAGTTATAACGGTTCCGATGCAAAATCAAAAAGCAGCTGATTAAACCAATAAAATCGAGAGAAAAGTTGAAGTCAAAACAGAACGTCCATCTGCAACAGCGGGAAATGAAATATTTAAGCAATGATCGAGAGAGGAAGTGGTTTTCCGTCCACAATGGCAGGGAAATAAATGACAAATCCTTCCAACATAAACCAAAAGATCGGTTGATGTGAAAACCAACGGATCGAAAGTCGAAAGTGTATTTCTTTCCACAACGGCGGAAGACCAAAACAAAGATTCACCCGCAACGGCGGGGCACTGACCAAAATAACTTCCGGTTCATGCATGCTTCAAATGCATTCAAAGGAAGCGATAAGCTTGATCAAATAGTGGATTACTTCAAGCATCCGAGGAAGAATAAAAAACAATCGGTAGCTCAATCCAAGCATTTAGAATTAACTCAAAGACAAAGAACTAATCGAAGCAAAGGAGGGTCCTAAATTTTTTTGGAATTTTGGGAATTTGTTGCAGCTGCAATAGACCTATACGGTATTTCAAAATTAAAGCAATTTCATTGGCTAACACATGATGCCATGGAATTTGAGTTAAAGTTAAAAGGCAAATTTCCTCCAATGATTTTATCCTAGATGTTCTTTAGCATCTTTTACATCTTAATCAATCTCATTATTTCTTATGTAATACAGCTTTATTTTTCTTTAGTTGGATACTTATCACAATACCATGATAGGCCAATTAATTCTAATATCCTACCTTGATCACCATTGAGTGCTTTTTGCTTTTAGCATTCTTATCTTTTTGTGTACATGTACTTTACTTCTCAGTGCTTCATTTTTTGCTTTGTTAGCAATCCGATTAGCTCTCAGTTATGAGTTTTTTTATTTTTATTTTAGCATCATTCTAGGAGTTGATATTCCACTCCCACATTGTACTTTAAGTTCCTGGATGTACTTCTCAATTTTTCAGTCCTATTGACCTATTTTTGTGGTCATTTGTTGAACACAATAAAATTATCTTATCTCATCATTTATATACTTGTTTATCTCTTTCTCACATCTGTAGGTTTCTGAGTTAGTTCTTGTACAAGTTCCCTGCACCTTCTTATGTATTCATAGTTAGATCTAATATGGGATCTCCTCCTGAAAATGATATAACATTTTCAGTTCTAGGTTACAATGATATAGGGATAACCACACAATAGAAGCATGTAGTTGCATTTGTTATAGGGATACACTTTAAAGTCAAATATATTCATATACTTTATGATGTTATTTACTATTTAGTGATTCTGTTTATTTTAGATATATACATTTTTGAAGATTCTTTAGGCACTTTATAGAAGTTCAATTTTTATTTGAGTGATAAATCTGTATTCACATTGGCTATACTCTTGAGTCCCTTGACCAACTTTGTGATCATTCATTGGTGATTCGACATTAGAAAATTATCTTATCTTTTCTTATCTCATCTAAATTTAGATATAGATGCATTTAAGCCTACTCAAAGCATTAGTCTCAATTGCGGAGAATCACAAGGCATTTGGAGTTGCCTACCTTAATCCTAGTTGGTTGTGCTTTCGCTAAATACATGATTAACTTCCCAATTGCTACTCTAAAAACAAGGTGGTTAATTTTATGATATTAAGTATTTAAATATACTGAAGTCTTTTAACAATGAAGAAGCAGATGAATCCACTACATAGCCCAAAGAAATCACAAACTAAATTGGAATGTGATCCAAACCTATCACACCATCAACAAATCCACAAGGCAAAGTTTGCTTAAAAAGACATATTTCCGAGGTCTGTAGAATCAATCCAATCAAGCCTGCACCCGATCACACCCCTGTCTATAGTTGGTCCAAGTGAACCAGATGCCATAGTCAAGACCCTTTTGCTTCCAATTGGAATCAAATATCTAGATTGAATCATTAAATAGACACCATGCCTACTTCTCTACACCATTGATCACTACACCGAAGCCGCTACATCTATCTCCCCATTCCACCATGTTAAAATCCCTGACAACAACCCAATCAACAATATTAGATCAAAATAGTGACCCAAACACACACCCTCCAGACCCAAACCAGAAGCTACCAAAAAATTATGCAAATAAGATTAATCTATCTCTAGCTTGCAGACATACTCCACACCATGAACATGATTCTACACAGTATAGTTCATAATTTATGCTTACAGTATAAGAAAACCTATTATGTATTTATTCCAAACAAGTTTATGTATTTGGGAAGAAAAAACAACATTTCAATTTGTAAAACAATTACTTCATTGTGTTTGATATTCTATACATTAATTACAATTAAGAAATCAATGCAAGAGATGCAAGCACAAAAGGAGCTAGACCCCAGCCTTGCAATGCAACAACAAATAGTTCTTGACCCTATCCCCGACCATCTCAAAAGGCCCTAAGCCTCTGGGCAGAGACCTGTGCAGCCTGATGATGCCAAACCCCTAGTTTTTGGATGGAGCCTTGCCCCAAACAACCATAAGCAGCCTCCTCCTACAGATGGCATGGTTGCTTTCTAGTATTGCTATGCTCAGGCTTCTGCCTTTTAATGTTATGTTAAATGAATAGTTTTCTCTTGATTCTATGATTGTGGGTATTTTATATTAAGCCATCCCACACTTCTGATTTTGGATACTCTTCGCTTGAGGAGGATGCTTGTGCAGCCTACCTTTTGTATTAAAACCCTGTAAATATTGTTTCCATTAATAGTCAAAGGAATCTTTAATTCAAAAGTTAAAAAATACATTTCAGTTCTATGTTCAATAGATAGAGCAATGGTAATCCATCATGGTTTTGGTATCTCTTAGATATATTTTGAATGGATACAATTTATACCGCAGACTATACTATATACACTTGATAAAGTGCTTGATATTCTGTACATTTTAAATTTAGAAATGCATTTTAAAGTCCTCTGTTCCATAGATAGAATAAATGGAAATCCATTCCAATTTTGATATATCATGGATATGTTTTGGATGCATATGGTATAAGCCACAAATTCTGTAAAGCTAAATAGCCAGTCCCCATCTTTTCGTTCCTCCCTCACATGGTCATGCCACTTTCTACAGTATACTTACAACTAGAAATTTTCTCAAACGCACAACAACAAAAATTGCATGCATCATAGGCTACAGGGAATCAAAACATCTACTCTCCCTTAAAAAATGAATAACAGACCAAAAATAGAACAACCATGAAACAGTCCAAATTCCTTCACCAAATATTGGGACAACATAGCAAAAAAGCATGGATTTCACTCACCAACAGACCAACACATCAACATCAACAGCTAAATGGATACAAGCATGAAGCTAGCATTATTTTAGGGATCACAAAAATGACTAATTCTTAAGAGCTTCTAACAGAAATATATTTTGAAGCAATCCCAGCTGTGTAAGAGGCTAGAGCTAATGGAGGGTGATTCATGAATACACCAGGATTATACAGAATTTCAAAGATAGGTTTTACTGTTAATCATTCTCAGCTTATTCATATTCTGACATTGGTTTTAAGTATGGATTTCATAGTCATATTATATGTTCAAGTGTCAACTACAGTTTAGGCTAATGTTCAATATTTTGCTAGGAAATTACTAACAATTTCAGTTCAAATAGTTAGCAAGCAAATTTTGAAACTGTAGTTAAGTTATTGTTAGAAAAATATGCTTAACAAATCTGAATGTCAGATATCCAGCCTATGTTCTAGAACCTACCTCTTTAGGCTTATTAATTAGATTCTTTAATCTAATCGCTTGTTCTTGTTGCAAATTTGTCCATCTCTTGTTCAATATGTTGATCAATCTTTGGCCAACTGTGAAGTTCATTCACTTTTGACCTTGGGCTTTTCTAAGAGTGAGTGTAAAATAGGTTCTTTGTTCCTAGTTTGTAAATCACACTTCTTTTGTTTAAATATATAAATCTACTTTAGAGCTAGGATTAGAATTCTGATTCTTGCGAAGCTTACTAGCTTCAAGATCAGGCCACGACCTTGTTATGCTAATGTTTCCAACTTGTTATTGCCAGAACTAGTTTTATTTTGACCTCAACAAGTTTATTTTTACAAGTTTTCTGCTTGTTTCACTTTTACCTTTCAAGACCACCTTGCTCTGCCTCCAGGTCGGATATGGATTATGGTGTACAGTGTTGCTAGTAAAATGATGCAAACATAAAATAACTCCCTTCTTGTCACCTCATTATTTAGCTAGCACACTAAGACTCAAAGCAAGGGACCTTCAGTAGGGAAGGCCTCCATCCAGTAAACCAGTGTGACCCTTAGTTGTACTTACAGTAGATTGAATCCCAGTTAGTCCCAATAGTGTTTATTAAATCCAGGGAGTTCTTTGACATTGAACTCGAACCACATACTAGTATCTACTACAGGTGGGGATTGAATTCTCTCCAAAGGATTGAATTTTTGTGTTTCTTGAAAGTTGTCTTTTTTCAGATCTAATCATATTTTTGGATACCCTTTATGGATATGGGCAGATGGTTCGGAATTGAATAAATTCATAAAAGAATCATTTTTAAAGCAAATTCTATTTTGGGAAGATGCTAACTTTACACTAGTGTGTTCCATGATCAAAGGCAGGGAGAATGTAAGTATAACTAACTATTGTCCATTACTCCCAAGACCATTAAAAAACATAACGTCAACAAACAACTTGACAACTACAAATGCTTTCCCAATAGACTAGAATATGGGCTCAAGCGGGCATGTAACTCCTGGACACCTATGTATGTAAAAGCTAACATGACCCTAAAAATGAGAAATACAAGAGCAATACCCAGACGGATCATACATTTGAGTTGTTTCATTTATTAGTTTGTAACTTTGTTGACATGGAGGCTCTGCTGCTTGTAATGATGTTGCTGAAAACACAATAGTTAAATCACCAGAAACCCAAGCCAAAATCCATCATACGCAAACCATATATTTTGAGTTATAACTTGTATAGATTTAGATTCAAATTCAGAATAATATGAAAAATATGGATGGGATAAATTATCATAGTGTCCAATCATCAATTTTCATTTCCAAAACTAAATATACATGCCTAAAACATCACCAAAATCTACTAGGGACATCTCTGAAGTCTACTTGGAATGTCTTCAAAATCTGCCTGGAAGTTCCCGAAATCTAATGTTTTGATATGTAAGGATATGCTGGCTATGGAACTTTGGATGTACTTTCTCTGATTCTTGCCATGCTAGTTATTCAGGCATATGTGATATTTGAAGTGTATACTTTATCTCTTTATAACTTGTTATTTTTCCCATAAACTTTAGACTCTATTTACTTTTTAGTGTTGATGTGATGTGCTCAGGAGAAACACAGGGAGGACAACAGAGTAAATTGAATTTTTATATGGGAATGCACATATATACAGGATATGTATTTAATATTGAGAAATACACTCACACCAGCCCAGGAATATATTTGGCAATTTGCAATTTTTTATTGCATGTAACAGCAGTATGAATAGATGTTTAAAATAATATTTCAAGTGTACCATCAAGTTCGAGTTTGACTGTTTGTTACAGCTTCCTAATACAATGATTTATTATACAGAGCCTCAATACAAGTGAATAAACAAAGACAAGTGTGTGAGTAGAAGAGAATAACCAAAATTGTACACATGATGTACAGTCATGTCTTATTATTATAAATACAGTACAAAACTGTGGGGAGGAATTGCACATTTGATGTACAGTAACTACAGTCATTTGTATTATTACATATACAGTGCAAAACCGTGGGTAGAATTATCAAAATTGCCTAAGTCTACAATAAAAAAAATAAAGTGGGTGAGCGATCTATTTAGTCTTAGACTAAGTCACCCAACAGAGATAAGGATAAATTTCAAAGTTTACTAGAGTACAAAATATAAATGTACATATATAATATAGGTTCACTCATATTACTAGACTAAGTCTCATCAATTCATCCCTGCTTAGAGGAAATCATCCCCAATTTCCGCTAAAGATAGGGAAGTTGCTACCTATATGTTGATTGCAGCAGCCATTAACCCTGAGTGGGAAACATGCCTTTGCAGCACACCAAGTAGGTAGTGATGTGACACTGCCTA
>LPNX011039901.1:86363-100076 GCA_001517045.1 Pseudotsuga menziesii
CAGACATAAAAAAGAGTATCTTTGGGAAAGGGAAGCTAACAATCTAGAATTGTGACCTCCAGATGTGTGACTGGACACATCCTTTAAATGAGGTGGTTCATATCACTTCCATTGGTTGACAT
This sequence comes from Pseudotsuga menziesii, assembly GCA_001517045.1. NCBI lineage: Eukaryota > Viridiplantae > Streptophyta > Pinopsida > Pinales > Pinaceae > Pseudotsuga > Pseudotsuga menziesii. The sequence goes on from LPNX011039901.1 coordinate 86,486, forward strand.
TCACCACATCATGGGTGCCTAACTGTGGTAGAAGGTCCAACTTGAAAGCATTGGCACCCATTTGTTGATTTTTGAAGCAATGCTTGTCCAAATGCAACCAAACTCAATCACCAACTTGAAATTGTGCAGCAACTTCATGTCAGCCGTATAGTGCTTTGTATTCAGCATGTGTCTCTTGAAGGATGTCCTGAACATTACTTTGGATCTTGACCAAGTTCTGCAAAAAAGAATCTTTGTCTTACTACTTCTACTGGTGGGATGTGGATGGAGTTGGGAGAGAAACTGGAGCTAAGAGGTTGAAATCCAAAACAAAGATCAAAAGGAAAGTGTCTTGTAGAAGGGCATATTTGTTGTAACTATGTTGCAAAATATGCAGGTATTGATCCCATTATTTGTTCTATTGATGGTAGAGGCAGAGAGCATGAACCAAGATTATGTTACACTATCTTAGTTTGGCCATCAGTTTGTGGATTGAATGTAGTAGAGAACCGATGCAGACAACCTAAAGGCTTCCATGAGGATTTTCCAAATCACTAAGAAATTTGGAGTAATGATCATAAATGTTGGTCAATGGTAATCCGAAATGGCCCCAAACAGGCTAGAAGAAATCCAAGCCCTATAGGGAACTATCAAAGACTGGCACAACCCAAGCTTCATATTGGCAGGTTTGTTTTGGCTACAATTTGAACAACTCTAGATTTAATATTCCACTTCTTTCCACACGGAAGGCCAAAAGTAGTACCTTTGCGGGTGAAACATAATTTTATGTACACCAAAATGTCCTCCATGGGATAAAGAATGGGCCTCCTTGATAAGCAGAAGGCAAGTTGATCTAGCTGGAACACACAATTGATTCAACTTGTAAAGAAATCCATCTTGATCTTTGTAGTCTAGGAAAGGGCTTTGATTGACCATAGTGGGTTGTTGGATGGATTCCATGACCAGACCAAAGTAAAGGTCTATATAATATTGGGATTTTCAATCCTCATAAGCTGCACATTTGATATCTAAAATGGAACGAACCTTGGATAAGGGTCCATTCAGGAGATTAGGCACTTTATTGCAATATTGGAAAGCATCTAATTGGTGACAAGTGGTTTCTACACTGACGATGTTTTGATATTTGTGGTCTATTATGGGACAAATTAATTAACTAATTCTCTCTCTCTTTCTTGGGGATAATAGTAGTCTCCTTACAAATGGTAAAACTAGCCTTTCCACTTTATTTGTTTTTCCTTTAAGTAATGTTAAAACACCAATTCGAACTAGTTGGTCATTATGAACATTTTAATTGGTCATTCATACATGTCTAGATTCTAGAGGGTCAGAGGTCCTGCACAACATATCAATAACAATCTGACTCCAGCGTTGTAAACAGTTAGGAAATGTACCAGAAAAAAACGTACTAGCTTATTTAAGAAAGGAGGTTAAGATTTAGAATGTTGCATTAAAATGTTGAAATGCACACTGAAATAACCAAAGACAACAGTTTAGAAAATAAATTTATGAAGATGAAATGTACCATCTGGAAACAACATTAACTAAAAACAATTTTGAGTCCATGTATCTTGTTATGTGCACTTAAATATTTTCAATCCAGATTATGTTTAATAACCTTATTTTTGTTGTAAAAGAGAACATCTACATATTTAGTTGTCAAAGAGAGTATATAAACTTCTAAATAAAGTCCTTAAGAGGCTATCAAAATAGGATGCTTAATCAAGTACACTAATATGATGACACTATCATTTTCAAGCTGTGTTCAATTTATTTCATTCACCAAGATTTGTTTTTAATATAATCGAAAGTTCACCTGTGCAGATGAAATTATTTCCTTCATCACAATCAGGGTTTTACTGTTGTCCATGTAAATCCAAATGTCTCACCAAAACTGAACAGCCTATTCCTAGCATGATGAAAATTGAAAAAACAACTAGACTTCAGGTGAGGCTTAAAGAATCTTGAGGTAGGCATCTTCTTTTAATAACCATTCATGAGTGCTTCCCTTACCATCCCATTGTTGAACAAAATCACATAATCAACGAATAGAAACATTTATGTAGCAACACACAATCCTCAATTGGATTCTACAACTATTTCTTAAACACATCCTTATTCTCTGTCCTTCTTAAGTTTAGGTTCTTAGGTATGCATCAATACATTATCTTGTTCTCTAAGACCCTTTTACGAACCACTTTAACAGATTGTGTAATTGTTTAGGATATTTTGTTTCCTGATCACGATAGATTTTTGTGCTTATTAATGTGTTTGGAAAAATAAATTGGATTTTAAGCATGACTGTCTTTGAATCTTATTGTCTTTTATTAGAATTCAAATGATGAAATATGTGTTAATATTTCTCCTCTTCCTGATTATTAAAGGGTTCTAGCTCAATGGAAGAGCACCTGCCTTACAAGCAGGAGGTTGGTGGTTCGATTCCTCCATGCCTTAATGATATTGCAGTGTATTTCTAAAGGTAAAAAATGTAGTAGTGCAAGATGGATGCAATATTAGACACAACACTAAATGCAAAACAAGATGTAAAAGTAGACATCACACCAAACACACAAGTGGATGCAAAAGTGGACGTTATGTCAGACACAAATGTGGACACAAAAATGGATGTCACAGTAAAATAAAAATTGGATGCAAAAGGAGACTCAACACTAGACACAATTAATGACTCAAAAGTAGATGCAATACTAGGCCCAAAACTAGACGCAACAATAGATGCAAAAGTGGACTCCCAACTAGACATTAAATTGGACATTAAATTGAGCACAAAATATGGTGTATCGATGGACATAAAAATAGGTGTAACACCAGGTGCAAAACTGGAAGCAACCCTTGATGCAAACAAAAACTTAAAATGAGACACAATATTGGATGCAAGATGGGATGAAACATAGGATGTAAAACTAGACGTAATCTTGAATGCAATATGGGATGCAAAATTGTACACAAAACTGGATGCAATATTAGATACAAACATGGGCACAAAACTAGGAACAACACTAGGTGCAACACTAGTTGCAACATTGGGCTCAAACATAGATGCAAAAAAGACATCAACCAAGATGCAACACTAGGTACAAACCTAGATGCAAAATATGACGTAAAAATGGATGAAACATTAGGCACATACATGGATACAAAAAAGGACGTAAAACACAATGAAAAAAGGGATGAAACATTATAAGTAAAATTGGATGCAAACCTAGATGCAATATTGGGCCCAAATTTGGATGCAAAGCTAGATGCAACGCTAGATGCAAAATTGGACACATAATTTGATGCAAAACATGGTGTAAAATTGGGTGCAAGACTCAATGAAACAAAAGGAGCAAAATAATACGCAATATTAAATTGAGCGTCAAACTGGGTGCAAACAAGGATGTAACAAATGACGCAAAAAAGATGCAATACAAGATGCAAAATTGGATGAAAATAAGGGCATAATAAAAGATGCAAAAAATTGGGCACAAAAATGGATGTTAAAAAGGACGAAAAAAAAGATGCAATAGATGGCGTTTTACGAAATTGTACAATAGCACTAGGTTTAGCGCGAAATTGTTCACCAAAATTGGGAAAAAAATACACTAAAATCTAGCGCTAAATTCGATGCTAAATCCAGTTTTTGTTGTAGTGTTAAAATAAAATAACATTAATACATAATAAGTTAAATAAACTAAATGTATTTAGACAAGATAGCTTCATTCTACTATCTCCTATAAAAGAAAACAAAATAATGTTACTAAATTCCAACAAAAACAGAATACAACAAGGATACATATAGTTTTTTCTGTATCCACACATGATCATAAACTTAAAATAGACACTAAAATATTTGAAATATAAGGAACTAGCTTGGACTCTTTAGATTAACTCCTATGCTAAAGTAAAATAGAGACACCAAAGAATCTGCAGAGGGAAATAATCTTGGCCAATGTAACCACTAGATCATATACAATTAAGACAATGCAACTTAGAAACCTTTTAAATAAATCACTCTACAACTTTGAAAGGAAATGTTGCACAGTTTGGAAAGAATATCCGTGACAGGAGTGGGTTCATCGGTTCATCCACACTTTGTAAATGGTCCTTAGAAGTTGGTACTCTTCAGAAGAGCTACGAAGAGGAACCATTGAGTGGGAAAGCCTAGGTGCAAGCTTTACCTAGACTTTTGAATTCACAGCGTGGTATAATATCACAAAGGATCTAAGTGATAGTGACCCACCCGCCATAATATCCACGTGTCAGAAGGAATGTACTAATTGGAAAGAAATCGCATGTATGAAAATACACGGTACCCTGCTAGACATGACATAAAAAAATAGAGGGGGGAAACTGACTGCAAGTTGGTACAAGCCATCTTCTTAATAATAACTACCATTTAAAGTGATAGGTCAGTGGTGGCATAACACAAAAATATTTGATCAAAGAGCACATGGTACGCCCATGTGGCAGAAAGGACATATTCCTTTCTGATAATTGATTGTGTGTACTAAAAACGACTAGCATCAGTTAAGGTATTTATCAGTCTTCACTACCCTGACTGTAATACTCCAAAATTTTCATAAAAATTTAAAATTTTTCTTATAACAATATATGTTTACAATCATCACATAAGAGGGACATTTAACCATTAACAGCTAACATATTAAAGTCTAAAACTAGAACTAACTAATTCCTTATTAAATTCTGTATCTGCATACTTAATTATTTTCTTTTATAAATCAGTATTAAAAGTTGATTTAGCAGATGATGAGCTGAAACGTCTATTTACTTACTATGTACTAAAGTTTGTTTTACTATTTGTCAACATGAAGGAACTTCATTTCATGTCTGAGGCTTACTTAGCTTTTTAGCTAACACAGTAAAGTGATGATTCATTTACAGATCTTTTTACAGGTAAGACGTTTTGTAAACCAATTTCAGGATCGAGATTAAATTATCTCAACTAGCATAAATAAAATGCTAGTATATTTGTTTAGTTTACAGCTTTGATCAAATAAAGGAGGTAACGTCAAAACTGTATAATTACTTTTTATTTACTTACTTGTAAGCGCAAGTATTCATAAAATCCAAACATAAATCTATATGTTCTTCTAACTAGCTTTGATTATAACTTGTTCATTATACTTTCATTTATCTATTATCATATTAGGTCCTATATATAATTCTATAGAAAGATAAATTTGCATACTAGGTCATTTGATACATTATTACCTGCTGCCATGGTAATTCATATGTATTTGTCTCAACATATATTCAAATGTTATATAAACTAGAAAAACCTAAGTCTAGTAATAGTTATAAGGTATAATGGTTGACATTCATACATACATGGAACTAATGATTTAATGCAAAAAACAGTTCTACTAACTACTTAGGTATTTACTAGGTGGAAATGCAATAACATGAACATTATATCATTAAACAAGTAGTATTATTGCTTTGTGTAAGGAATGAAGAGATCATTTCCTAAAGAATCTATTTAACCTAGACTTTGCATTACCTTCATCTCACAAGGATATATTATGTAAAAATTATTACCCTATATAAACAAAACTAAGCTATAACACTCTTACCAAGAATCATGCTAAGTATCTCTATACTTGCAATCTTATACATATAAGCATTTTTAACCAATGTAATATCATAGATTTTCGAAAAATCCTTTTTCGAGTCCTAAAATTTATCATAAGGGTGTTTGAGCATCACTACATATAAGCATCACTACAAGTGTAAAACTCCTAAACTATAGAGCAGACCCAAAATATTGAATTCGAAGTGGAGTACACGTGGTTGATCATTAGTAGCTAGGGTTTTGAATTTTGTAACCTTACTATTAACATCCCCAAAATCTTGAATTCTCACATTTACCCTATCTTTTTCTTTGGAGAGTTGTCGTAGGCTCATGGCCTCATGGCCATTGATGACATTCCTTTATCTCTGTGTGTGAGGTCTTCGTTGCCATTTCTTACCTCTGTGGGTGAGGTCTTTGTTTCCATTGCTTACCTTTGTGAGAGCTTTCCTCCATGTGTTGTCCAAATGCAACTCTTTCTGAAATCATAGTGTAGTCTCGATTTTGGTTTCATCGTGGACTTGGTTGTTGGATAAAACCATATGATCGAAGTGTTGGATTACTTGCCTCTCCTTCCCACTTGCTAGAATAAGAGGGTTTCACTTGGCTGAAAATGCTGTAAAATCCAAACTTAATGCGTTGTCGAGGGTAAAAAATCTTCCAGTAAGCTTACTCGCTCTACCTCCAACATCTTATCACTTCTTTACTGTAATTAGGGTTAAAAAGATCATAACGTTTCTTTGTTTATTGTGCAGGTTAATTTGCAGCTACAACTATAGATTAGATAGTATAGACTTCTTCGGGAGGAAGTATCCACACTTCTCCACCAACTGGTAAGCCTCGGTTCTTGCCTGAGGTTCCTCCTGCGATGATGTGTGGGTTTGTGGGTGATATTGTTTCACTTGGTTTGAATACTGCTTTGCCTTGGATACAATGTACTCTGTTTGTTTGGGAATGATGTGTCGCCGTGACTTGAATGTTTCGCTGAAATTCTTGTGAAGCCTTTTTTGCTGTAACTTGATTTACAGTAATTTATTTTCAGATAGGCTTTAAGGCTGTGACTATTGCGGGATTTTTAAATATGTTTTAAATAAGGTTTAAAATATCTTTACATTTTGATTAAGCTCTAAAGGCTTACTGTGTTGGATATCATGTGCTCGACATCGAACTATGGTTTTTAAGAAGCCGATGGCAAACTGTGGCATTTTCTTGTATTGGATAAATTTCATTTTTCTTTAAATTTAAATTAACAGATAATACTTTACTATTACAATTACTTGTATTTGATGAATGGATTGTTAAAGGAATATGGGAGAGATTTTGCGGGTGTTTAAGTCCATAATTTTGATTTTTAAAAGAAAGAGGGAATTCTTTAGGATATTAGTATTAAAACTAATTCTGAGTTCTTCTCTATCAGTAAAAAGATGTGTTTAAGAGAAAAGTTAAAAGAGAAGGGTTTGTTAATACAACCTGAGCTCAATTGTGTAATTGGATTGGAAATTTTTAATTTGTCTTTTCTTATATTGTTCTAGTTTGTACTTGATATTTATAGTTTTAATACTATTTATGTATAATTTTTATTTTTATTCTATGCATTTATAATATGGACATTATAAAGGATTTGATTTAAGAAAAAGAGGTTAAACTGTAAAAGCCCTAATGTGTAAAGAAAAAGTAAAAGAAAACTAGTTGAAAGTTTTCCCCAAATTTAGGGTTTGTAATTTTATTTTAATTTTAAACCCGCATTATTATTGTTTAAATATAAAGTGTTTATTATTGATGTTTATTTACAGTATCAATGAAAATTTCTTATATATTAAATCCAACCCTAAGTGATTACTATACTTTTATTTTTAATTTTATTAGCTATTCCTGCTTATGCTATTTTTCTGTTCCTATAATATTCAATAACTACGTATATTTATAATGTATTGAACTTATAAATAATAATTATTATTGTGCTAAAAGGGCACCATTACACAAACTGTGTACTGTTTTGTTTATGTTTAAAATAGTCTATTCTAACTAAGGAAACTTTTGAAATAGAAAATATTTTTTTTGGATTAATCCTATAAAGAATCTATAGAAAGTAAATAAACATAATCCTGCATACTTCATTTGATTTATCCATCAGAATTTAATCTAACCTATTGTACTAGAGTACTACCTTCTTAAAGGTGTGGAAAAATACAGTTAGGTATTTTATCCTTCAGTAAATTTGAAATTACTCTAATCATCTATTCTAATCCACATCTAATCCAGAATTCATCTACCTTTTCACAGTAAAAGATTTCCTCCCAAAAATTCTAATAACAGATGAAGCAGACACATAACCATATTATTTCCTATATTCGTTCCTTCTTGTTCCTAAGCTTTCATAGACAAATTAGAAAGAACGTGTAGAACCTAAAAATGTAGTAGAGGAACCTGAAAATGTAGTAGAGGAGACAATAACTTAAGGAGCTTGTTCCTCCCAGCCAACTCCTGAAGATAGTTGAACCGCAAATCTTAGGACCCCCGATCCTATCTACTGGTCCACCTGGTTGAAAACACTGGGTGAGAGAACTGGTTTAGAAACCTCTACAACTCCACTGAGTAATCAGCAATAATCTTTCTTCTTGTAGCAGTATGAACTCATCTTAAATTAGCTGCACTAGTTCAGAAATTCAACACTTTTCACTCACAAACTTCTTCCAGTCCCCTCCATCGAATTTCTTGTGCACTAATTTCACTCAGAAATTTCACAAGTAAAGAATGAGCAGCCTCAGCTGAATTCAATGGGAAGTTTTATTAGCATGCCTAGGTCTTTTGGGCCAGTTTTCACTTAATGAGCCACTTGCTCTTGTTCCACTTTCTTGTGGAACATGACCACAAAAATAGGGAAGTTACCTCCTGCAACAACTAGAAGTAGTTTGAGGATGCTGCCAAGTGTCAATCTGCTCTCAACCCAGACTATTCCTCCAAGTGGCCAGTAAAACACTCATTTAACAGCCTCCTTAAGTTGTTGTCTTATATTTCATTTATTAATTAGTAAAATATTCAGCAATTACATGCAATTATCCTTGACCCCACTTGGTCATTAATTACAAACTTTATAATAAATTTAAAACATAATGTCTCCTAAAACATAAAATGTTTTTTCAATTTGGGGTATGTGACACTGACCCTAATCCTTGCTTGCTAAAGGAAAACATTGTTATTGTATCAACCCCTAAGCACTGAACTAGTGATTTTGTTGTATGGTCATCTCTATCTCCTGCATAAGCACAGTTGAATCCAAGTCTGTATGACCCACCCTAATAATGGAAGATACTACTAGTTACATTCCTTCGCCAACAGGACCTATTAATGAACAAAATACTCTAGGAATACAGTCGAAGGCTACTAAACTAGTTAGAAAGGAAATATCAAGCTCACTAGTGTCTCAACAAGGGAAACGCACCAACACCAGAAAAAGGAAGGGAAGAGAAGAAACAACCCCAGAGCCAAACCCGACAACAAAGGATTTTGAAACATGGAATTTGTTTCCACCCTGTGTCCCACCCCGACATAGAAATGCACCAGAAGCTGCAATCCTGAAAAATGGAAGGACTCCGCTGATAGTTCCACTAATACCCAACGGAGTGAAGGTAGTAAAATATATTTTACCCAAGGTGCAAAAGCTATATTATGGTGATCATGATGCCAAGACCCAACAATACTTGGACCGCAAAAATTATATGGACAATGTGTAGGACACACCAGAGTCACCTCATCGATATGTTGCAAAGGAATGAGATATGAAACTGGAGAAATTTGACATATTGTCATTGTTCTATATGCCACATTTTGGGCATGACACACAAATTAACACCTATGTCAAGCAGTTACTTCTGCTTTTACATGAAGGGGTTCTCTCGTTAGGAATACCTACACCTATGTATTTTAAGCTCATTTCCTCCATCACAGGCATTCCAGTTGTTGGAATGGACCCAACACCACTGCTCAAATAGGACCAAGAGGTCGCCATAGCTAGGCAGGTGAAGAAAAAGTATGGCGTACAAAGAAGTAAAAGAGGGTTTTTTATTCGTACCATTAACAATAGAACTATTAGCTTTGTTGGTAAAGTATGAGACTCTAAGTTACTCCACAAAATGCGCCTAGACCAGTGTACAAAGGGAACAATTGCACTCATGGAGTTCTGCATGGTAGGAAATTAGATCAACTAGTGTCAATTCCTATTGAATAAGCTTATACAAGACACCACTGATGCACAGGAAAGGGGTTGGGAATTTCACTACTCATTGGTGTTGCTTTAAAAAAATTTCATCACATGGTCTGGACCACAAGACTATCAAGGGGTTGACCTGCAAGTACCTTTTCAAGGGGAAAAATATCAGAACCTTTGGTATGAGAAGGACCAAAAAGAATGAAAATAGGAGAGTAATATCGAAATATTTATGCATGTAGAGGTTATATGACATCGGGTGAAGAACATGTATAGGCTAGATGTCGCCACTGTACAACAATTTCCCTCCATTGCTATGTTTGAAGCCGGCATGCACAATATTTACATGCATCCATGCTAACAACTGCAACACCAAAAGAAACAAACCAAGTTTATCATGACCAAGGAATAGATCCAAGAAATTATTAATCAATGGTCAAAGGATTGACATGTTCCAGTGTTCGAAGAACAAATTTAACATTAGGGAAGCCAATTACAAAAAGAGGAGGAAAACAAAGAAGAAGACCACCGAGAAAATTTACACTCGGAAGAAAGTCACATCCCATCAATACCAACAGACCCAGAGTCAAAACTTGAGAGGGGGGACCTTAGGAAGAACAAGTGCATCCAAGCAAAAAGAAGAAGAAGATGAAGGTTGACTAGACTATAAAGACTGTTAGCTTGGACAGTGATGATGTGTAACTAATGGCCGAGGAAATAACTGAAGCAGCGCAAATGAGTTTAAAATTCATCGAAGAACATCAAGAAGAAAAATAAGGTACATTCACTAATATCCTTAACATTTTGTGTAAAGCAGTTGAAGAAGTTAAAATTGTTGTAGATTGTCCAAGAGGAACAACCAAATCACATGCCCCATCAAAAAAATCCATAAGGGAGCAAGTTGTGCCCTTTGTTCCACTCTCACCAAGAATGGTAGAGGTATCTAAAAATTTTTTTAAGATTGTTGCCCCAAACCATGATCTTGTTTATCAGGATACTGACCAGCTTATTCTATATTTTTCATCTATGCACATGAATCAAGTGTATCTGGTCTAAAATGTTGTCAATGCAGAGATAAAACTACGTGGGCGTCAACTAGTAACAAAGGTAAACGTTGCAAAACAAGACATCAAGAAACTGAAACTAGAAATCCAAGAATTTGAACATAATCAAATGGGTTCGGAAGAAAACTGCTAGAAAATCAGTGAAGCAGTAGTCCTAGCCTGTAATAAATTTGAAGAAGAAGGCCTAACAGAAGAAATAACACCGAATACAAAACTAGTATAGTCAGCTAAGATAGTAGCAGACCTTAATAAAAAAGTGAGAAAGTTAGAAGAGAAAAGGATTCTAAACACACCAGTTGAAGTGTTGGGAAGTAGATGTGACACAACCACTCAGGCTGCGAAAAAGAATAGAGGAAGTAGAGAAAATATGTGCTAATGTTATAGACCAAGTCTCCAAGACTTGGGAAGCTTTCATGGATGATGAGCAATCACAGAATATTGCAAGTGATCTCACTATGTTGGAAACAAATATCACTCAAATACGAAATGAGATGCAGCAGCTACCATTCAAGCAGAAAAAGGTCAAGACATCAAATGTGTGCAAACTGTAGCAGCAAATAACTGCATTGTGTGCACAGCAACAACAACACGAGGAAAAGGTAGGAAAACTCCAAGCAGAAGCACAGAGAATCACATGCATAATTCAACCTATACACCAGAAGGTGCACGAGGTAGTGGCCTTTATAGAAAGAGTCATGTCGAAACACGTCTATTCCAACTCGGTGGAACACATGCAGAAAAGAGAAGAAGAAAAAGTGCAAAGATAGAGAAGTTGGTGAAAATCGCGCATAATTTTTCAGAACAAAATCAACGCAAGTTAGTTTATGGAGCACTAGCTTGTGTGGCTCAAGACGAGCCACCGGTGACTATTGGGATACTTTCGGGCATGGGGACAGAAGGGAAGAATTCATGTAGAATTTTTCCTAAGTATGGAAGAAGAGTGTAAAGGGGAAGAAGGAGCTACGACGGAGGAAGTAACATCAAAGGGAAGTGAAGAATGTTGCGACAGAAGAAGGGAAGAGAAGAAGAAGACAACGAGAAGGTGTAGGACGAGAAAGCTACACCAGATAAGTAAGTCACGACAGAAGGACATAATAAGATATGAGATGACAAGGTAGAATATAGGAAAAATCAAGTGTGCAAATAAGGTATCGACGAGAAAGTGACATTAAGGAATAACGCTGAGAAAGAGACATTCCTTTATGATTGTGGGTACGATATCGGGTCGAGCCGATGGACGCCACACGTGTGAAGGTATATTTGTAATTCAAGACGATAGTGCCTTTATTGTCAGAGAAGATGAGGTTGTGTTTGGGTCCTCTTGGATTCCATGAAAGGTGATAAATGAATAAGGTTGGTATTAGGTAAATTTTTGTAAAGGTGGATATTGTTGGAATGAGAGAACCAATTAACCAATTTCGGTTAAGGAAGTTCACAATCATTGATATGATTGTTTTTAACAACTATCTATTGAATTTTCTTGAAATAAATGTGCACATTAATGAATTAGTTTCATGTAACTGTGGAATTTGGGTTATATATTTAATGTAGCCCCAAGAGGAAAATGGGAAAAGGGGTCAACCCCAAGAGGGTAGGGAGGCATACTCCTAGAAGGATACTTTGTAAATCTCCTTAAAAGACAAGATTGTCAATCTTTGGATGTGTGTCTTTGTAAATTTCCTTGATGCTTCTTTGAGGTAAATAGTATTATCTCATGTATGGTTGAATTTGTGTGTGTTGTTTCTCTATTGTGTTAATTGGTCTCTATGAATTCACGAACCCAACAAAATTGATTTGATACACTATTCACCTTTGTATCCTTTCAATTTATCACAACTATGATAATATAAATACTTATGTTAAGGCTTTTTAAACATGAAAAAAATTATAAAAAAACAAAAATTAAATCCTTACTATTTTTAAAGACAAGTGAATACGAATAAACATCATAAACTTAAAAAAAATGCAAAAACAAACAATATTTAAATTATTTTTTATTTTCACTTTTATATAATAATAAAAAATAATATAATTTCCAATCTTCACATATTACATTTCCCTTGCCCATAAACAACTGGTTAATAAACCATGCATAAAACACATCCAAATTGGTTAATAAACCATGGATAAAACACACCCAAATTATTAACATGTCGTCGCCCATAAACGAATTATTAACATGTCGTCGCCCATAAACGACTTGTTAATAAACCATGCATAAAACACACCCAAATTAAATTAAAGGCCAATTTATACTTTTATTTTATTTTTGAATTTAATGGTTTCAATCAAGCAAGTAGAACTATAAACCTCCCAAGTTAGCATAAAAGCGTAAATTGGAATGGATTCCACATTTAGTACACAGTCACATTGAAAAATGGTATAAAGCCATAAAGCACTTAAGGGTATAAAGCCCTGTAATGTTATAATACAAAATCTCTGAAAAGACATAAGGAGGTTAATATTAACTGTAGTAAAAAAAAATTATAAAATAGCTCAAAAGCTCTAAAAGGATTTAGCCGTAAAGAGGTCCATAGTAACTGTCATTTTATTATAATAAAGCATTAAAAAATAGCTCAAAATGTTTAGAAAGTCGTAACGACGTTAAACCTATTTAGTAAGTAGTTAACAATTTTGTATATATATAAAGAGTACAAACGCTGTAGAGTTTATGTCGTTACCAATTCTCTTGATTTCTTAATCAGATAAACATTTGTGTAGATCTTGAATCAG
>LPNX011039940.1:3000-38008 GCA_001517045.1 Pseudotsuga menziesii
TTACGAAAAAAATGGATCTTCAAAATACCATGGAGTTCCTCAATTCCTTAAATAGTATTTATCACATGCAATACCATGGGAAAATACCATTGGACATCGAAAACCATGGGCTCGTAAACCACCAACTGAAAATCCATTATTGACAGTATAGAGGATATCTTTAATAATTATTTAACCAAGTCAATATTTACCTAACATGTATGGTTGTAATAACAAAAAATAGGCAATAACCCTTAACATGATCTTAGGAAAGTATTCAATACCATCCTAGTGAGGCATTGATTTAATAACTCTAGAAACCATCCAAAATTAAAATCTTCAACACAACTATAATAGAAACACAATTTTTCATTAATTGAATTACATTTTTAAATGCATAAATAGATTGAACACCTCAAATGCTTTTATTGTAAATACATTTATAAGACTGAATTATGCAGCCTCAACAATGCAATTCAAACCAACCCATTATAACATGTACTAGGGTTCTTTGCCAGGAATATTGCACTTTGGCTATCACAATCTAACCTTACACCTTTCTGTACAAACCCAATACCTGAACACAATATTTGCAACCACACACCTTCTTTGCTTGCATGAGTGGCTGCCATGTATTCAACTTCTATAGTTGAGAGTGCAACTACAGCTTGTCTCTTGCTCATCCAACTGATAGCTCCTCCAAATAGGTTAAACACATGCCCACTTGTAGATCTTCTATGATCAAGGTCTCCAGCCAATTCTACATCAAAAAATCCATGTACATTTATTACTCTGTCTAGTCCAAGTCTTCCTTGGTAGCAGATTGCATAATCTATGGTGCCACACAAATATCTGAAGACCTTCTTTACAGCTGTCCAATGCTCCTTTCCTAGTTTTGACATATATCTTCTCAAAACTCCCATTGCATGAGCAATGTCTGGTCTTGTACAGACCATTGCATACATCAAACTACCAACTGCACTGGCATATGGAACCCATGACATGTCTTCTTCTTCTTCCTGTGTCTTGGGACACTGCTCTACAGATAACTTTACACCTATAGGAATAGGAACCTTGACCAGCTTACTTTCCTGCATGTTAAATCTCTGTAGTACCATCTCAACATATTTTCTTTGATTTAAGTTGATCATTTTGTTTGCACGATCTCTTCTTATCTCCATTCCCAGAATGAATTTTGCAGCACCGAGATATTTCATATAAAACTTGGAGGACAGTTGAGACTTCACCTCCTTTATAACATCTTTGTTGTTTCCAATCAACAATATGTCATCAATATACAGAACTATGTTAATGAAGTGATCGCCAACCTGTTTGGAATATACACAATGATTAGCTTTGCTTCTCACAAACCCCAATCCAAGTATGTATGTGTCAAACTTTTGGTACCACATCCTTAGAGATTGATTTAGACCATAAAGGGACTTCTTTAGTTTACATACCAACTCATTCTTTCCCTTTACTATGAACCCTTATAGTTGTTTCATGTATATTTCTTCTTCCAGATCCCCATGTAAGAACGTTGTCTTCACATCCATCTGCTCTAGTTCAAGATCAAAAGTAGCAACAATAGAAAGAACAAATCTAATAGAATTTAATTTTGAAACTGGAGAAAATATTTCACCAAAATCAATCCCCTCTACCTGAGAATATCCCTTTGCTACCAAGCGGGCTTTATACTTATCCACTTTACCTTCTGCATTCAACTTCTTTTTAAATAGCAATTTGCTCCCAACGGTTTTTCTCCTAGATGGAAACTGGACTAGATTCCAAGATTCATTTTTGTCCAAGGAATCCATTTCTTCATCCATAGCCTTTTTCCATAAATTACTATCCTCTGAATTAACAACTTCCTTCACATTTCTAGGATCATCATCAGTAATAAACATAGAAAAATGAGAGTGAAAATCAGGAGGGGAATACCTTTCTAGTTGCCTTATTTCTTGAGATGATCTCCTCAAAACTAGAGTATGAGGTTCTTCTTATTATTATTATGCTTCTTCTATTAAGTCAGATTCTTCACCTTCTAACTTAAACTCTATTTTCTCTGGTTCTTTTTCCATTGGATTCACTTCCTATCTGGGGACTTCTTTGACCTCTCGAAACACAACATATTGACTGTAAGCAGTCATCTTAGTTATAGGATTCCAAAGCTTATACCTTTTCATACCATCGTTATAGCCAATAAGGATACACTTCTCAGCTTTGTTATCCAACTTGCTCCTTTTCTCAATTGGAACATGTACATAAGCATCACAACCAAAAACTTTCAGATGCTTAATACAGGGTTTCTTAAGTAATACCTCTTGTGGATTTTTATCAATCAATGATGATGTGGGTGATCAGTTTACCAAGTAACATGCTGTCTCCACTACTTCTGCCCAGAATTCTTGTCCTATCCCAGCACTGCTTAGCATGCTCCTTGCCTTTTCCATCACCGTCCTATTCATCCTCTCAGCAAATCCATTCTGTTGAGGTGTGTATGGAGTAGAATTTTGCCTTGTTATACCACACTTCTTAAAAAACTCCTCGAATTCATTCCCACATAACTCTCCACCATTATCTGTCCTCAACGCCTTTATTTTCTTTTCTGACTAATTTTCTACAAGATCCTTAAATTCTTTAAACTTGACAAATGCTTCATATTTATTTCGAAGGAAATAGATCCATATGTTCCTTGAAAAATCATCTATAAATGAAACATAATACACATATTTTCCTAATGATGGAATAGGAACAAGTCCAAACACATCACTATGTATTAATTCTAGAATTCCCTTTTCTCTTGTAACACCAGATGCAAATCTTACTCGATTTTGTTTTCCATATATGCAATGTTCACAGAAATCAAAATCCAGAATGCAATCAGCCATACCTTCAACCATACCTTTACCTTGTAATGCTCAAAGTCCCTTTTCTCTGATATGCCTCAATATTTGATGCCATATCATTGTCTTTCCTCCTGATGCAATCAAGGTTTTTTCATCTTTACCTCCTTCCTCCAGCACAACAGAATTGTTACATTCATCAATGATTGTTTTTCCCAATATTTTGTGCAGAATTCCATACCAAACTCCCCTCATCAATAACATTGATCCTCAAACCATTTTGCAACCACCATCTCCACACACAGTCTTTACACCTGCAACATCCATCTTTCCGACAGATATCAAGTTTCTTGCTAGATTTGAAATGTGTAGCACTCGAGGCAGAGTTCTAATCCTTCCATCCTTTAGTTTTAGCTTGACTCTACCACGTCCAATGATACTAGATGGATCTCCCAAGTACACATCTCCTAAATTGTACTTTTCATATTCACAAAACCACTCCCTATGAGGGGTCATATGACATGACACACCTGAGTCAATCAGCCATATATCATGTTCTGAAGGATTACCCATGGAAGCTAGGTACATATCACCTCCTTCTTCTGAGGAGTTATTCACCTCTGTGGAAGGGGTATCCTCATATCCCTTTTCTTTCTCAACATTCTTAGATCTACAATCCTTTTTATAGTGCCCAGCTTTACCGCATTTCCAACACTTCCTTATTCCTTTTCCTGGGGATTCAGATCTACCCTTAGATTTAGATCTCCCCCTAGATCCTTTATTTTTGTTTCTCTCCTAGGGGAGACTTCTCACTGACAAGGGATCCATGCTATGATTAACCATGGTTTTTTTCCTCATCTCTTATGATAGTCGGGATGATATAATTTCATCAAATTTTAAGGTCGCTTGGCTAGCACTACCTATTACAACAATTAGGTTGTCCCAGGAATCCGACAAAGAACACATAATGTAATACATTTATCTTATTCATCCATTTTAATACCAACAGAGGTTATCTGACTTACCAGAGTATTGTAGACATTCAAATTCTCTGTTATAGTTCCATTCTCATCCATTTTGAGGTGAAACAACTTCTTTTGTAGAAACAACTTGTTCACAAGGGATTTTGATTGTTACAAACTCCCTAGTTTTTCCCATAGCTTTACTACACTATCTTCAATAGATACTTTCAACAACACAGAGTTTGAAAAGAATAACCGTATTGTACTCCTCACCCTTCTTTCTAATATATCCCAATCATCTTATGACGTTACAATTTGTTTCATACCCGAATCCACATCAATCCACTGTTCCCGATCTACCAAAAGATCCTCCATTTTGAGCTTCCATAGCTCAAAATTATGGCCATTAAATTTCTCGATCTCATTTCTTAAAGTGCTCGTCATTCTCTTTCAATGCAAAAATCAACACTGTAAAGCTCCCACTGAACCCAAGTTTATCACAGACCCGAGATCTATCAACCACGTCGAACCCTTAGCAGCAAAGGCATCCCCTTGATGCCAAAATTGAGCTCTAATACCACATGTAAGTTTTAAACCTATGCAAAGAAGCAAAGCATATAGATTCATTTAAGCAAAATAAAGATCACAATACATCATTCACAAATAAACACAGAGATTTACCCTGGAAACCCTTAACCAAGAAAACCAAAAAACCTTGGAGCCACCCCTCCTATATTCTCTTCATTACATTATGAATCCTCACAATACAAAATATAGGTATTCTGCAACATCCAAATACCCTAATCCATTAACCCAGATTATAAAAACACTACAATCCCTTAACCAGGATTAAGTTACATATTTTTAGACAATCTCTAAAAATAGCCACAAACAACTATAAATAGTCATAAAATCTATAAATAACCAAAAACTTGTGCTCACTGGGCTTGCATAAAAAACAGCCTAACGACTGTTTCCATCGCTGAGCTGCAGCGCTGACATGTGCACCTCCCCTCCATACGCACATGTAAAGAATATAACATATACCCAACAAACTTGACCACTGACTAGAAAGTTCTTTTCCCACCCCTGTAAATCTTGCAATTTATAGGTTGAGGGGCCTAACTTCTCTGCAATCTGAAAAGGGACTATCCATAATTGCTGAATTTTAGTGTGCTTTCCCTTCTCATCATGCAGTTGATCCCATTTAAGAACCAAATCACCTACTTCAAATTCCTTTTTTCCAGCTTTGTGCTTATCAAACCATCTCTTCACCAGTTCTTGTTGATTTTTAAACCTCTCTCTTGATTTGTATCTAGACTCCTCTAACTTTAGCAGATTATTGATTCGGATTTGCAGAACTTCATTGTCAGTTCCTCTAGAATCTTGGGCTAGTTGAGAGGTTGGAAACAGAATATTGGGAGGCAGGATAGCTTCTTTCCCATAGACTAGAGTATAGGGTTACACACTTAAGGAGTTCTTGGGTGTGACTCTATCATCCCAGAGTGCATTAGGCAAAGCTAGGTGCCAACTCCTTTGATTTTCTATGACTTTTTTCTTCAAAATCCTAACAAGGTTTTTATTTGTAGATTCTACTAGACCATTACCTTGTGGATAGTAGTTAGTAGAATAATGTAGCTTAATTCATTTTTCATTTGCAATTGCAGTCAATTTAATAGATGAAAAATATGAATCATTATCAGAAACCATGGAAATCAGAACCCCAAACCTCATCATAATATGCTCTTGCAAGAAGTCCATAACTGCATCTTCATTCACTTTTCACAATGGAATGGCTTCTACCCATCTGGTGAAGTAGTATGTTGTTGTCATGATGTACTTATGCTGCAATGAAGAATTTGGATTGATCTCTCTAATAATGTCAATCCCCCATTGCTCGAATGGTTCTGAAATAATAACTGGCTTTAAAGGTCCTATTTCCTTTGCTTTTCTTCCACCGCTCCTTTGACAAGTATCACATTTCCTAAAATGAGCTTGAGAATCTTTAAACAAAGTTGGCCAATAATAACCGGCTCTTAAAATATTTTGTACTATTGTATCTCCTGAGAAATGACCTCTAGCAGGGCCATCATGTAGTTCTACCACAACCTTAGTTGCATCTTCACGTTCCAAGCATCTGAGAAAAACTCCATCATAGTTTTTCCTAAATAGCACTCCATCAATAATGTGATATAAGGATGATTTTAAGTGTAATTCTCTCCTTTCCTTGGGATTCCAACGTTCTGACAAGTATCCTTCTTGAAGATAATGAAATAAGTCTCTATACCAGGATTCTGGAGCTGTGAATAAAGGACATACATCCACCATACGTAATTTAGTTTCATTATCCCAATTATTATCTTCATTATCTTGACTCTCAGCCATCAATTTACAGAGCCCTTGTCCTTTGAATATAGTTGTTGGTTTGAATTCTAGGTCATACTCTTGCAATGTCGTTACCCAGTTACCTCTTCTTTCTCTTAACTCTTTCTGTACAAAAAGAGATCGGACTGTCGGGTGCAGAACTATCACTTTGGTATGGTTCTTAAGTATATACGGTCTAAATCGCTTCACTGCCTTAAAAACTGCATAGACTTACTTATCAACAACGGGATAATTTAATTCATCCCCTAGCAGACTAGTGCTCATAAATGATATGGGGTACTCATCTCCCCCTTCTTCTTTCTGTGTAAGCACCGCTGCTAATGAATCATCTGAAGCAAAAGTGTACAAGATAAAATATTTTTCAAAGTTGGGAATTTTAAGTGATGGTGCATGAGTTATGGATGTCTTGATCTTCTTAAATGCATCCTTCTCTAAATCAATCCACTTGAATTTAACACTTTGCTTGACCATTTGTTGCAAAAGATTGACTATTTGAGCAAAGTCTGGCACAAACCTTCGCATGAAATTGATTGGCCCCATAAAAGACTACAAACCCTTTTTATTATGGGGTAAAGGGATCAGTTATATTTATTTAATTATCTCTGGGTCTATTGAGATCCATTTTTTTGAAATAACATGACCCAATAGCTTTCCTTCTATAACAGCAAACACACATTTCTTAGGATTTAAAGAAATGCCATATTTTCTACAACGTTTGAAAATCTGTTTCAAATGAAATGCATGTTCTTCTCTCTTCTTAGAAAATATCGTGAAATCATCCAAATAGACTACAACACTTTGGCCAATCAGATCGTGGAAATCTATATCCACAGCCCTTTGGAACGTTGCTCCAGCGTTAATGAATCCAAAGGGCATTCTTCTATATGCAAAAGTCCCCCACTTGGTTCTGAAGGTGGTCTTGAGCCTGTCTTCCTCTGCTACTAGCACTTGGTTATAGCCCGAGAATCCATCTAACAGAGAAAACAACTCAGAACCTGAGACCATTTGTAATATTTGTTCCATGGGTGGGATAGGATAATTGTCTTTATCTGATGCACGGTTTAAATTCCTGAAATCAAAACAAAGTCTAATCTCTCCAGACTTCTTTTGTACTAACACCAATTTTGAAACCCATTATGAATGTCTAACCTTGAATATGATCTTAGAAATTAGAAGCTTTTTCACCTCACTTTGAATTAGGGGTTCTAGTTTTGGGTGCGTCTTTCTCAGAGGCTACTAATAAGGTTTGACTAAAACTTTGATTGGAATAACATGCTGTATGATTTTGGTGTCATAAGTTTTGAGGTCTTCGTATGTCCAAGCAAATACATCTTTGTATTGTCTGAATAAACTGATGAATTTGCTCCTCTCCCCGGATAAACAACACTTCCCCAAATTCACATATTTGGGTTCAGCCTTTGACCTTACATTTATCAACTCGAATCACAAAGACAAACTGTGTGTCTTCACATTTGATGGTTTTCTAAACTTGTTGTTTAGATCAAACATATGTTCCAAAGTTTTGACTCCTTTAGGACTGAAATTCCCATTCTCGAGATTTGCTTGATGCCCCTCATCATCTATTATGGCTCCTTTTAATGTATCATCATTCATTAGACATTCCAAGATTTGTTGATCATTATCAAACACCCTTAGATTGGTGATATTTGCAGCTGAAGTAGCTAACAAATCAGCTGCTGCATTTTTTACTCTAGGAATTGAAGAGATATTGAATGCATCAAAATTTGTTAATAAATCCCATACTTCATTTTGATAAGCCTTCAGATGTGGTGATATGCAATGAATTTTATTTCAAACTTGTTTAACAATAATTTCAGAATCTCCATACACTTTTAGATTTTTTACTTTTAATTCCATTACCTTTTTCAATACTTGGACTAATGCTTCGTACTAATATGTGTTATTAGTACACTCAAATTCTAATCTACAAGAAAGAAAATATTTATTTTTCTCTGTATCAATCAGGACATAGCCATCTCTTGATCCTTCCATGGTTTTGGAACCGTCAAAATAAAGAATCCAAAAATTTTCTACTCCTAGTGTATTTGAACTACTACCTACCTCTGAGACTAACTCTACTATATTACAATCAATCTTATCAGCATGTGAAAACTGAAGGAGGTTGAGCTGGATATCTGATGTGTTACTGGCTTCTTCAACTTTATAATTTCTCATTTCAAGCTCAAGAAAATAGTTTCCCAAAACAGAATTAACTGGTTCATTCTTGCCTTCCAACTAGGTTACGTTGTGTTTCATCTAAGGTTCCCTTAACACCTTTATTTGATTCTGGAGACCTTTATAAGGTAACCATACATGTGACCAATCTGAGGAAAAATATCCCTCCAATTTTTCTGACCAAACCCGACTCAAAACCAAATCATATGCATCCGGGATATCTGCTACAACAATGTCTATATACTGGAAGACCCTCTCATCTGTTGATAAACGTATCAGGACATCTTCCATTTCTCTTACCACTTTCACTGCAGTCCTATCTAATTGGACAATTTGACCTGTAGTTGGCTTGGGTTGACCATTTATTTGCTTGCAAACTTAAAGTGACATGACATTTACTGATGCTTCAGAGTCCACCAAACAGTTATGCACGTTGTAATTGAAAATTTCAAAAGCAAGTAGGAATGCTGGAGTTCTATATTTAGACTTTCCTCCTATACTTGCTTCACGAATATCTTCATTCACCTAGTTATCATTCTGGGGTTCCGTCATAGGTGTCTCAAGTGATTTCAACCACTTTTCCTTTTGTTGGGGTAGATTACACATTTCAAACAAAGAGATTTTTTCTTTAGTCTTTTTAATATCTTCTACAATGTCATATCCCATTTCATGTTCAGTGGAATTGTTCTTGACATTCTCAACCTTGTTTTCTGTAGACTTCACAGGCATATTGATTGTCTTGGGACTCTAGCTTGAGATGACAAACTCTGGTATATTAACAGTTTGAGTATTATTTTTTATTTTTTTCATGTTCTCCTGAAGTTTTTTTTATCTTGGGTAGTATCATGTTATCCTCTTTCAATGAGCTCTGACTCCTTGTTGTAACATTCATTTCTAGTATCTCTTCTTACTCAGTGATATCTCCATTCTCTATATTAAACATGGATACACAATCCCATAAAACCAAAGTGTCTTCTTCTTGGGTTTATGTCGATTCATGACCTTTCTTTTTCTCATCCACAGTTTCCATTAACTTGGAATATAATAATTGGTTCATCACTAAAGTCATAGAATTTATCCACTGCGGGAAAAAAATTTCAGAGTGAGGCTGCTGATGGAATATACAGAAATTGTCCATTCCCACATCTGTTAAATTCATAGCTGAGGGACTATGTGTGGGAGGTTTGGGTTGACCATTATCAAACCTATTTTTATAATAAGGTTTGTATTGTTTATGGGCCTCCTTCTCCTTTTCCATATCAATTCCTCTATTTGACAATTTCTGCATCATTTTTACCACACCATCTAATTCATGTGATCTTTCATCTTTAGGCTTAGTTAACAACAAAGGATTTTTGTTCCCATAAGTTTTTTCTTCTGATTGTATAGGATATTGGTCTATACTCTCCATTTCGGCTTCCACCTTCTCAACTTCTTCATAAGTGTCTACTAAGGTGGGCTTAATAGATATTTTGAAAAACATGGCTAGGTTTAGGACCAAGAGTTGAAGTGTAATACTTGATTAGGGTGTTTTCAGCAAGTTTTGTAGCTGCATCAAAGTTATTCATTTAGGCAGCAAACCTTTGAGTGAATTTATGTACCCTTTCTTTCTTTTCTTTTCTTAGGGAAATCAACCCTTTCATTAAAGCAGCATGAGTCCTCTGGATTCCATATTTGTTTCTAAACAATCTCTCAAAGGTATTCCAATTTGTAATTGAATTTGCCTGCAGCGAAAAATACCATGAGGCTACTTTTCCCTTGAGAGTATGCGGAAACAATATGTAGACTACATCTTCATGTTATACTGCTTGTAAACCTTCTAAAGATAGATAAAAACTTTGCAAATAATCATCCACAAGAATTCCTTCATTTGGTTCAAACTTGGGCAATGACTTGTCAAACTTCTGAGTCATGGCATGCAATGGAGGGTTAAAGTTTCGAGGAGATCTATCCCTCCAACCAGGTCGAGGAGGACACTGATTTGCATTCACATTTGCCATGATTCTAAGTGGAGATTGAGGAGGAGACTGGACATGGGTTCGAAAAGGTGAGCAGTGAGGGGAATCTAGTCCCAATTGCTTTAGAGGTTGCACAATTTCTTGCAAGGATATTTCTACCAGTTCTTCAAATCCTTCCACTAATACTGAGTTCTCCAAGTAAGGATGATCCTTCTTGTTGTAATCTCATAGATCACATAAGGTTACCAATAATACATACTAAAACATACATAAATATAGAATAGAGACAAGAGATAAGAACAGATAGGAAGAAAACAGATTATCTTATTATAGTGAGTCCATACAATGCAGAGAACTGAACTGAGTTCTCGTTTGGCTCAGCAGCCTAATATATACAATTTACAGATGGTTACAAAATAACTACCTGTCGGTTTGGTGAACCGACGCGACTTTTTAGATAGCTGACCTGATCTTTTAGTTTAGTCGGCTGACCAACTTAGTCGGCTGATCGACTAAGTCGACCCATTGACTTAGTCAGTTGATCGACTAAGTCGGTCCTCGTTCAAGTCGACTTTGTCGACTTGCTCCTTCTACATCTCCCCCATGAATAAAACGTTTCTTCGTCCCAAAGAAATAGGGAGGTACAAAAATTAGGTTTGTTTGGGCCTTCAAAACATTATTGTGGTGGATTGTGAAGACAGATGGTTGGTCTTTTCTGGACACAGACCTCAACAATGGTCGAAGCTGTGATGGCAAGGTGATGTTGGAAATCTGTCCAGCTCTGCAAATATTTCTCTATGTCGATAGTTAATGTGGTTAAGATTGACAGGACCGACATCTTCCCTGAGATAGGGATTTCTGCTATTTTTTCCATGTTGGGGCCCAGAAACTAGTTCTGCTCTTCTGCTGTGTCGATGAGTCATTTCATCCGTGGGAAAATGATGTCGACTTTCTCTAAATTCGGAAGAGCTTGTTGCACCCACTGATGTGCTTCCCGTTCCAGTTTCTGCATTTTGTTGGTTTCCAGCACTATCTGTTCTTCTATTGTCGGCCTCAGTGCTTCCTCCATGGTCTTCCTGCTCTCCAAAGCTTGGATCCCTTGCCGAGTCTGTTGGGTATGTTGATAAACTTGCCCATAGTGAGTAGGTCAGTCTCTTAAGACTTCTTCAATGATGACAGACTCCTCCATATGGTCCTTTAGCACTTTGTATGCCTCTAAGAATGCAGTGTGCTATGCCAGTAGCAGTTGGGCAATGTCCTCCTTCTGTTCTTCCTTAGTTTCCTGGAGACGTACCTGGATGGTCGACACCATGCTCTCGAAGAGTTGATATGCTCTTTCAAGCGGTCTATCTGTGTCAACTTCGATAGGGCCTGGTATGACAGATTGAGCTAAAGTCTTGCATTTGCCGAGCAACTTGACATGTTCTGTATTTTTTTCTGTTAGTTCTTTGGTTGTTCGCTCAGTCCTTGTCTTTGCTTCTTTGGCCAGGGTTTTGAGGAGTTGGCCCACCTCTGTGTCAGTCAAGGATCTCGCATCTCTTAAGCTAATCCGAATTCTGGGAGTTTTTGCATGATGCTCCTTTCTCTTCTTGGGCTTTTCTGCTTCAGTCTCCTATGTACCTGCAATAGTTGAGGGGGGGCCTTTGGTTTGTGGGATTGAAGTCAATGGTTTTTCTGGCTAGGGGGGTGGTATGACCGCCTCCGGCTATGTGGATGTAGTTGGTTGTGATAGGTCTGGCTGTGAATCAGGGGGTGGTGGGGGTGGTGATGGAGTGGGGGAATGGTTGGGGGTGATGGTTTTAGGGGAAGTGCGGTGTGGATTTTCGTCAGAAGGTATGTCTACTTCTGGCGGTGTAGTGGTGGGTAGGTCGGCCTGGGGTTGGGGGTCGATTGGTTCAATAGTAGACTCCACTTGTCCAATCACGTCTCCTTCTTGGTCGGATTGTTGTGTGAAGGTCGACGTGATGTGTGCAAATATTGTGGGTTGTGTTCTACTACTTGTATAGAGAGGAGCCTGGGTGGAAATTTTTTGGGCCTACTGAAATAGCTCAGGCAGCGTCTCGAAGAAAGCTTTTAGCTCGGTGTCTTTGTCAAAATTTTCTTTCACTGTCTCCAGTATCGCGCTTTTGTATAAGTTGAGGGGGCTGACCAATTGTTGTGCCATTGCTTGCTCCTCGACTACTAGTGTCGGTGATGGAGGTGGAGGGGTCGACAGAAGATCGACGACGTTTTCCGGTGTCGTCGTTGTTTTTGC
Source organism: Pseudotsuga menziesii (assembly GCA_001517045.1). NCBI lineage: Eukaryota > Viridiplantae > Streptophyta > Pinopsida > Pinales > Pinaceae > Pseudotsuga > Pseudotsuga menziesii. The sequence continues at coordinate 15,581 of LPNX011039940.1, forward strand.
CTTCTTTGGTTGACCTTCAGGGGATCCTGCTTCTATAAACCATTGGAACTGAGTTTCAACTGGAACTTTATCTGCGGTGGCATCCTCTATAATGTCAAGGGCCACAGCTGCCACCTCGTCTTCATCATCGAATGAGTCTGCAATGATAAGTTTACTCTTACCTTTGCCTTGTTGTTCTTTCTGTGCTCTGATTTTCTTCCTCGCTGCTACTATCTCATTGGCTAGTTTATTAATGATGCCTCTTGACACAGCATACTCAAGTTTGTTGGGCTCGAATTCACCCATTGGTTCCTAAATTGGGACAACACTTTCTGGAGCCGGAGGAGTTGTTTGTTGTTGTTGTTGTGGCTTTGGTTTTGTCAGCTGTGGGTTGGCTCTCTTTGCGATCGGAGACTTAATAGTTATTTAAACCCGACCAGTGGGCTCGAACGGTATGTCCTCCAACACAAATGTATTAATGTAGAGGTTGAGCTCGTAGTCTTCCTCTTTTTCTTGGTCAGTAAGTGGCTCCTCAATTGAGAAGTCGACTTGTTTTGTTGCTTCTGGTACTGGTATTTTTGTCTTAGCCTGTCGAGACAATTCCCGGAATATTTGGTCGATAGATGGGTAGTAGTCAAGGGCTTTGGCCTTGGGGTCCTCACCCTACATATACCATACTGAGGTATGGTCGAGCTCCAGCTAGATGTGGGAGTTCGTAGGTATATTTCGTTGGATGTTCTGAGGCACCCTCCATCTAGTTGTGCAAACTTTCATATGTTGGAACCAGTTCTCAAGGAATACTTTCCCTTGCTCCAACTCATGTGGGGTTCCTTTCTAGGAAAAGGGTTTGAACCTGTACATGTCGAACCTTGATGGTTCCCGAAAGACTGGGATTCCTTCTGGACAGATGTTGTACATAACGATCCAAAGGATGAGGGAGGGGAACTTGATGATTCCTCCCATCTCTTGGCATCGCTCGCAGACGGTTTTGATCATGTCGGCGACATAATCCCCCCATCTATAGAGTCGATCGTCGGTGGCAATAGTGTCGACGGCCTCCAGCATTTCCAACTTGAGGTCGCTGCGTCGACCTGCCAATGTGAGTGTTGATGGCGATGATTTTGGCCACAATCTGTGGCGTTCTAGTTGTGATTTGGCCGATCATCAATCCTTTGGAGTTTTTCCCAGACGACGAGCCCGTAAGCTCTTTGACCAGTCCTTCCTTGATTCCGACTGGTACAGGGTCTCCTTTGTTGGATAGGCCAGTTATTTTGGAGATGACATCCCCAGAAATGTCGATCGGTTCATCAAAGTAGAACCGACTGTTGTGATATCGGCTGATAATGAATTTCATAGTAGCTTATTTTGTCCCACCAAAGCTTTCCATCAGTGGTGTGTTGGCATATCCAAAGAGGGTGCTGCGTCGGAATTTTTCATCTGCTTGAGTCATTTTCTTGTCGACAAAGGCCCACTCTTGGATCTCAGCCCATAGTTTCTTCCATGGGCCTTCCTGTACTTTGGTACTTTTTATGTTTTTCAACCTGTGGACCAAGGGTGTATCCGCAGCCTGTATCTCTTTCACCTTGGTCGATGCTCTAGTCTGTTTGGGTGCCATTATGTCTATTTGGTCGATGTTACTACAGGGTTCTCGATTTTTGGTCGACTGAGTGTTCGAATGCTCTGTGTGTAAAAGGTGCGGTGAATGAACTTTTGATGGTCCAATATTTATAGGCGATGGTGTGGTTGCGTGCAGCAATGGATGTATTAATGGTGGACTTGATGTTCCAACTGTAATACACGGGTGTGAACTAATGGTGAATTACTTTCAGCGCTTGAGGTCATAAATGCACGATGGGACTTTCGAGGCCGTCGTCGGGTGTCGGTGCTGAGAATGGTCGATAGGAAGGGTCAATGAAGATGGTCAAGGGTCATGATGTTGGGTGTCGAAGTGGTGATTTCCTGTCATGGTGTTGTGTCTGGGTTATTATTTTGTTTTTGGAATTTTTTTTATCTTTTTATGGATTTTGGTTGCCAGTTATGGTTGTTATGTGATTTTTTTTTTCATTTTTTGTAACGTTTGAGTCAGGCTCCATTGACGAGCTTCCGAAATACTAGGCCCTGCATCGTCCTTAGTTAGACTGAACCATTGGGATGTATCTCTTCGACAACATAAGGTTCCATCCATTCTGTGTGGAGCTTCTTGGGTTTTCCTTTGACTCGACTATTAAAAAGTAAGGCAAGGTTGCCGACCGACAGGTTTTTGTTTTTGATGTTGCAGTCATGCCATGCTTTCTATTGTTGCTTCTGAATTTCTTGGTGTTGTATAGCCATGATTCTGTGTTCTTCTAGCTTGCTGAGTTGCAATAGTCGGTCCTTTCTTGCATGTTCGACATCAACATGTAGTAGTTGTGCAATAATAGGTGTCTGCTGTCAGAAATGTAGTGGGACGACTACTTCTTGTTCGTAGACTAGTAGAAAGGAGGTTTGGTTGGTCGACCATTTATAGGCTATCCTGTAGACCCATAAGACTGCGGGGATTTTCTCGTCCTAGTCGTCTTTGTCCGTATTGCATATTTTGGTTAACCCTTTTGTTAATTTTTTATTAAAAGCTTCAATCGCGCCATTCAACTGAGGGTGATATGCTGTACTCCGTCGATGGTTGATGTGGAATTGGTTGGCCAAGTTTTTGATAGTTTTGTTGATAAAGTGTGTCCCTTGGTCGCTAATCAATGTTAGTGGGCATCCAAATCTAGTGATGATGTTTTCGTAGATAAATTTAGCAACTACCTCACTCGAACATGTCTCGACAGGTTTAGCTTCTGCCTATTTAGTGACGTATTCTACTGCACCAATAATATATCTTGCACCTGATCTTTTAGCTGGGATAGGGAATGGTCCTATGAAGTCTATAGCCCAGATTTTGAATGTGAGACTGGGGTTTACTGATATCAAGGGCATTTCTATGCTCGGCAACGGTCGACCAAGTCGTTGACATCTGTCACATCAACTAACAAAACTTTTGCAATCTCTATGGAGCGTCGGCCACCATAATCCTGACTATTGGATTTTATTTGCAGTTGTGTCTACTTGGAAATGTCCTCCTGCAGGCCCATAGTGTGCTTCATGCATGATTTGGTCTCGCTCATGTTTGAGTACACACCTTCTGATGATGTCATCTAATCCCATTTTGTATAAAAATCCATTGATGAGGCTGTATGGTGCAGCCTTCATAGCTAAGATTTGTTTTTTCTTGGTATTCATACCTTCTGGTGCCTGTCCGGTTTCTAAGAACTGAGCTATTTCTTCTAGTTCTTCTGGCACTGCTTCTATGCGAAATAAATGTGCATCTGGTAAGTCGTCGTTGAATCCTATCGGTTCCTCTTCTGTGTCTATGCGGGATAGATGGTCGGGCTCGACATTTAGCTTTCCTGGTCAGACAATGACTTCGAACTCGAATTCTTGGAAGAGAAGTAGCCATCGACAAATCCTCCCATGATGGAGTGGTTTATTGACAAGGTACTTCAAGGCTTGATGGTCGGTGTAAAATATGAAGGGGTTGGCTAAAAGGTAATGTCGGTGCTTTTGGAGGGCAAAGACCATCCCTAGGGCTTCCCTTTCCGTGGTCGAGTAGTTTCTTCTAGCCTTATTTAATTTCCGACTGCTGTAAACTATAGGGTAATCCATCCCATCATCTCCTGGTTGAGTTAGGATTGCGCCTATTGCTATTCCTGATGCATTGATATGCACATGGAATTTGATCGACTAGTTTGGAAATTTTAGGATGGGGGCTTCAACTAATTTTCTTTTCAATTTTTCGAAAGAGATGTGGCATTTCTCTATCCACTTAAACTCTTGATCTTCATTTAGTAGTTCTTCCAGAGGATAGGTCATATCTAAATAATGTCTTATGAATTTTCTATAATAGCCTGTATGGCCAAGTAACACCCTGAATTGTTTGGGGTTTACTGGTGGTTTCAGGTCGAGGATGATTTTAATCTTTGCGAAGTCGACCTTGATACCTTCTTTATAGACAATATGCCCTAATAGTATGCCTATGGGAGTCATAAATATACATTTCTTAATGTTCAGGGAGAGTTGAATCTGTCGACATCTCTCCAACATAAGTCTGAGCCATTTGTAGTGGTCTTTTAAGGTAGAGTATATTGTCCAGTCGTCGAAGTATACTGCCATGGTCTTATATATATACTCTTGGAATGTTTTGACAACAATTCATGAAAACACTACAGGTGCATTTTTTAACCCAAAAGGCATAACTCTATAAGCAAAGGAACCAAATTCACACACAAATGTTGTCTTCTTTTGATCCTCTTTAGCTATTGGTACTTGGTTATAGCCTGAAAAGCCATCTGTAAATGAGTAGCATTCATGTCCTGCAACTTCATTCAAGATTTCATCAGCATAAGGGGTTGGGAACGGGTCTGTCAGTGTTACTTTGTTGAGCTCTTTAAAGTCGACACAAATTCTTAACCTTGTTGGGTCATGTTTCTTGGGCTATACGACCATTGGAATTGCCCATTCCGACTGGTCGATAGGGTAAATGATCCCTGCTGCTAACATGTTATCAATTTCCTTTTTAACTATTTTCTTGTACTTGTGAGCTAGTTTATAAGGTATTTTCTTGACAGGTCGAACATCAGGTTTAGTATCAATTTTTATTTCACCCATTTATTGTACTAAGCATTTTAAGTCTTTATAGTCCCTGGCAAAGACATCTTGGAATTCTCTAAGTAAGTTCACTATTTCGGTGGTCTGTTTTTCGTTCCAATAGTCACCAATTTTTGCTAGTTTTGGTTGGTCGTCATTTGAAATGTCGACCTCTTTAGTTTTCACTTTGGAATATAGCCACTCTAGTGCGTTAGCTTCATTAATCGTCCGACTTCCTTCTTTGAACTGTGAGAATGTGGCATGGAAGTCGGCTGCAGTCATTCTGTCAATATCTGGTTTGTCGGTTGTCGCGACTTTCAGGATCGAGTGGATAGGTTTTGTTGTTTCAATGTGGTTGGATTTCCATCTGAAGCTCTTGCCTTCTGTGTTTTCATTTTCTAATTGTAAACGGTTCGACTGTGGTTTTGGCCGTATTTGTAGATTCTTACAGTCCTTTATCTGTTGATGGTCTAGGGAGGGTTGATTTTTGGTCGATTGGATAAACTATTTGATTTACTGTGCTGTCTCAGCCAGATTTTCATTTTGAGGTATGAAATTGAAGTCTTTAATAAAAATTTCCCTGAGTTCATGCCAAAAGAAGGTTTCACCTCTAGGTTCCTCCATATTATACCATTTATTTGGCAAGTCGGCTAGGGTTGAAGGGAACAAATGTGGCCAGGCTTGCTCATCCTTATATCCAATTCTTCTCCACTCCGTTTCACAAGTCTTGATATGTTCTTTTGGGTTTTGACCTTGGGTAAAGATAGGGATCTGGGCTTGCTGGGTTAACTTCTTTCCACCAAACCACTCGACAAAGTAAGTCGAAGCAGTTGTCCAAGTCTGTAGTTTTGTTTGATGGGTGTCCCACCATCTAGCTGCTTGACCTGTAAACGTTTCAAATAATCTTTGAATTCGGCCATGTTCACTGATATTTCTAGATACTTGTTCGATGTGCATGACTGGTGATTCCCTCTCCTTATACCTGGGTAGTTGTGCAGTGTTTAAGTTGGTTGGTTGTAAGGTAGGGCGTTCCCTTATTTTATTTTCAAAGACTTTGGGGATACTTGATACTATGAAGCATTGTTGGGTGGGTTTTCTCTGTATTTTTTGTATAGTCTAGCACCCTCTTGCTTGTGTTTCATAATTTTCCATCTCCCGGTCATACAATTCGGCATCTGAGTTATAACCAATTGAGTCTTGGTTACCTAAGTTAAGTTCTCCATGGATGTTTGGTTCTGTGTAGTCTGCGTTGTTGTGGATTTGGTAAAGTTGTCTGACATCGACTTCCTCATCAATCAGTTCAGTCCAAGGCTCTCCTTGGGATGGATGAATGGGTACAATGAATTTTTGACCATTCCCTTTTAACTTGATTCGTTCCTTGTCTAAGGATATGGATGCTTTCATCTTTCTTCCCCAAGGTCGACTGACTAGTGCTGGGAAGGAGCTAGATCCTTCTTTTGGGTCAATAATTTCAAAATAAACCTTGGTCGAGATTCCTTTGATGGTTGTGTCGATGTTTTTCCAGACCCCAATGGGTTCTATTAGGCCTTGGTTGGCGAGTTTTGGGTAAATTCCTGACTCGTAGAGTCGAGGTCTGCCCATCTTTTCCCAGGTATCTCGGGTCATGATATTCACTTGGGACCCGAAGTCGAGCACTACTTGTCGAACTTGGTAACCTTATATTTCCAGGTCGACAAGTGGGTCGGCATCACTTTTGTCTTTTTGGTTCAAGCTGCAGATGTTTTTTGTTTGTTTTCCAAAGTTGGTACCTTTTATTTCATGCAATAAGTCAATGAACTGAGATACGGATTTGTCTGTTTGAACGAGTTGGATTAATTGATGTATTGTGTTGGGTCGATTGTTAACGATGTCTTCTTGTCGTGCAATGTCATGAAATATGTGAGTTGCTTCTTGATATGTTTGTTTTTCCCTCATAGGGTTGGGATAAACATTTGTGTCTGCAATCTTAGTAATTTGAGGGTTATCAGGTCATGTTTTTGTGCCTTGTCGAGTTACAATATGTAAATTTTTAGTAGTTATGACATCATGCTTTTGCACACAAGACAAGACATTAACATTTTTCTTGGTATTAATTTTTTCTAAAATAGTAGGGAAATCCTCAAGCGAGTGATTGCCTACTCCACAGTGGGTACAGAATTTAAGATCAGTCCTATCCTTGTATGGACAGTCTGCATATCGGTGACCTTCTTTGTAGCATTTGAAGCATTGGGTTGGTCGACGCGGGCATATGTCACGATTCCCAGGGAATCGACCTCTTCCTCCGTAACCTTGGTGTCGATTGTCGTACCGGTGCTCATATCATCGGTCATCGTATCTTTGTCCGTTCTGATCATTTGGTGGATTGTTTTGCTCGTGATGTTGTGCCACTACATTTGTTTGGTATACCACGTGATAGTTCTGTTGGATCTTTAGGTTTAACTAACAGTCGGCAGTGTTATGACTTTTGGTTTCGTAGATGGCGCACCAGGAAGCCTTGCCATTCTTCATGTTAAATAGGCAGTCTGCTGTAGAGTGGTCTCCGTGTTCCTAGCAAATGTCGCAAAAGGATTTGGTCTATCTTGTCGGCTATATTCTTGTCGATAGTTATCTTTTGAGTGGCCGTTAATTGAGCACTTGGTACACCAGATCTCCTGATTCTTGAGGCTGAGCTCCTTTAGACACTTCTGTACATTCTCTAGCTGCTGTTCCAGTCTGTGGTCCATGGGGTACGTGGGTATATCTTCGTCCATTTCAACCTGAAGAGATTTTGTTAGTGCATCCTCGTACGTTTTGAATGTCTCCAGACTAATATGTCGACGTACTTTTTGCGATAGTCCTGTAAGAAACCATTGAATTAGTAATTGTTCATCAATAACGTAATCCAATTGGCTCAGTAAATATTTCCACCGCTTATCGTAGTCGCGGACGGACTCTCCTAGATTTTGTGAAGTGGTTTTAAGTTTCTTCGCAGCCAGGTGCTTAGCGTTTGGCGTCTTAAATAATGATAGGAATTGTGGCTTAATCTCATCTTTTGTCGCTCTGGGTTGTCTTTCTGAAAAGGTCATGTTCCACATCAATGCCCTTTTCCTTAAGGCTACTGCGAACTGTGCCATTTGTCGATCTTCATCTGTAACCTGGTTGGCTTCCAAGGTCGACTTGCAGACGAACCAATGTCCTCAGGGGTCTTCATATCCCTCATACAGAGGAATGTGAGCCGATCCGTGACCCATATCTGAATCACTTTCACTACTCTCAGAATTTGACGACAGCAGAGGTGTGGGTGGTGGTGAGGGTGGTGGGGTTATTGGTGTACTTGTGCGTGCGGAATTCTGGTCGACGAAACTTCTGTTTTCATCGGTTGTCGAGTCTTTGTTGACTTGCAGTCAGTTGATGTTGACTTTTGCTGTCAATGGTCCACTGCAACTTTTTGTTCACAGGTATGATTGTTCGATTTCTTCTAAAGCTGTATTTGGTGGGGGGGGGCGCTCCTTCATGTGTCAGTAAGAGGAAGTGGATACTTCGGAGGGAGGCTATCGCTTGAAATTTCACCCAGTTCCCTTCCATCGGTTGACGTATAATAAGGTGTCATCTAGGGTTCAATTCGTCTCCTAGTCGGCTCCATATAGTGAAGTCACCAGCTCATAATCCGAGGTCATCTTCAACAATAGTCTGTATTCAAGTACATGGATTCAATGGGGAAAGGGTTGTTCCTTCACTGGGAGCTCTTAATTGGAGAGATTTTTGCTGCTCTATCCACACTTCTTCCTCCTCAGGGGACGCTTCTTACTCCACACCTTCTTCATGTCGATCATGACCCAACTCTGGCGGACTCTCTTCACGGTCGTTCTCCCTAGGGTTTTGTCCTCTGTGCAACTCTAAGGCTCTTTCACGTCTTGCTTCCATTATCTGGTGTCTTTTGTCCCTTTCTATTTTCTGAATGTCTGACATACTTTCGTAGGATACTATTTTCTAGAGGTCATCTTCGGTCAACTTCTCATTACTGGTGACTGATATCGGATTCTAGTTGACTAGGATCCACTATGCTCTATCTTCGACACATGACCAGCTACCCCCCCATATCCTACCCGATGCTTTTAGAAAGCCCGGATAGTTGGGTCTATTTGCTTAGGAAGTATTCCCACTCCCTTTCTGCAATGAATTTTTTCCACTTCCTCTGCTTCTCCTCCCAGTTAGTGTTTGATGGTTGTTTGTACAGTGGTGGACGAGGTTCAATGATGTGTCCTGCTCCCTTCTCGATCAATAATTTGAACAGCAAGGTCGGTAGGGAACACAAAAATTGTTCGGTGAAATCTGTGTAAAATTTCTCTTTGACAGTTTCCACTGAAGTTCTGTCTTCGACTGCCTGCTCCTCATAGAAGTCGTCAGCGATTTTCTCAAACCACTCTGACAAATTTGTTCGGCCTCCTCTGATCATTTTTTCCAGCAACTGTTGTTCTTTAGTTGCATCCAGCTTTCTCATCCAAGAGTTGCTTCAAGAGTTGGGGCACTGATTCGACAAACTTTTCATGCGTCTCTGTAAAAAATATTTCTTTGGCTTCAACGACTGTTAATCTGTTCCTTCGTGCATAATTCTGCAAATAGTTTGCAATTTTATGTTCCCACCAGTCCTTAATCTCCTGCTCTGGTATCATATGTGAGCATATATTTCGGTCATGTACTACCGGCAATGGAACCAATGTTGTAATCTCACAGATCACATAAGGTTACCAATAATACATACTAAAACATACATAAATATAGAACAGAGACAAGAGATAAGAACAGATAGGAAGAAAATAGATTATCTTATTATAGTGAGTCCATACAATGCAGAGAACTGAACTGAGTTCTCGTTTGGCTCAACAGCCTAATACATACAATTTACAGACGATTACAAAATAACTACCTGTCGGTTCGGTAAACCGACACGAATTTTTAGATAGCCAACCTAATATTTTAGTTTAGTTAGCAAACCGACTTAGTTGGCTGATCGACTAAGTCAGAACATCGACTTAGTCGGTTGATCGAATAAGTCAGAACATCGACTTAGTCGGTTGATCGACTAAGTCGGTCCTCGTTCAAGTTGACTTTGTCGACTTGCTCCTTCTACACTTCTTATGAAACTCTCTTCTAGGAAAAGTAGGAATAATGGGTAATCCTCCAATCTTCTTTGCATATTCCCTTGTAATTCTCCTTAAATCATCAACCACCTTGTTATCAATGGGATAGAGATACTCTATGACTTTTTCTTCAGGACTAGGTCTTTGAGAGAAATTGGTTTCGAAATTGTCACTGGTGGAGTATTCTCGAGAAAACAAATTTCCTCGGCCAGCCATGCACTTGCAGCCCTCCTTCTAGTGCCAAAACTGTTGAGACTTGGAAAATACCAGGTAACGATAGTAGGAATTTGCCCCAATAAGCATTCCCAATTAGCTCATTATTCTTTGGTATGGGTAATCTGTCTGGTTTACGGTCTGGCTACCATAGGTCAAGTAACAGTTAAAGCTTGCTTCACCAGTTACGGCCTAGTCCACCATTTAAGTGTATTTTTTAATTTTATATTTATATATGATATGCAAGTGCCTAATTAAGTGCAATCGATAGAGATAACAAAGAGTTCACAATGTGATGCGTAGGTTCTTACCTCTCGTCTTACCTCTTTTGCTTCTAAATCATAAGCAAAGAACAACTTATGCTAATGCTAACTAATTCTATCTAACCTATCCCTAGGGAGAAAGATTGTAATTAATGATAAGTAATGTATTGTAAAACATGCATAGAGAATATTACAGATAGCTGTTCATAATTCAGAATACATGAATGTAAGTAGAAAGATAAACAAAGAGATAGCTCATTGTTAGTTAAAACATTCATTACTCAATATATTGCTTATGTTTCACAAAATAAATAGGAAATCACTCATAACATGGAATTAATTCGTAAGTTAGACTGATCTCACAGTTTGTAGAAAAAGCTGAAACAGAAGTAATTCAACATTCATCCAATCGATAGCATGCATTTGAGACTTCACAGTGCCTTCTCTAGTAGAAAATATGACTTCTTTATTATAAAAGGAAGTAGTTCTTCTTACAATATTTTTTCAGAAAGATAGCAAGAAAAAGGTCCTATCTAACCTCTATTTCACCTCTATTTATACAAAACAAAAAAAACTCTTGAGCTACCACCCTAACCTTTTGGGCTCCCTTGACTCTTCCTTTACAAAAATTTGTCTTCTAGTGCATGCACTTAGAAAAAAGGATAAATACAAAATATTACATAATTTTCAAATTGTGAATAAGCCAAAACTAAATGGGCCCAATTTTTTTCTTGATAAAAACACCCCATGCTTGTGCTTGTTCACTGATGACTTTGTACTTTGCAGGTTCCAATACACGAACTGCTACCTCATGTTTCGATAGATGGGATTCAATTTCCTTCATCTTGGGAGTACTCTGACTCAAAGCTTCTTCTAACTTAAGTTAATGACCTGATGCTTGTATAATCCAGGTCTTGATGTCTTTTTCACTGACAACTTCGAGTCTTGCTAGGATCTCCTCTCCCTTTTGCAGCCTCTCTTGCAAATTCTGCAGATGTTCTCCCCTGACTGGGAAAACTTAATTTGGGGTGTCCATTAGAATCAGACACTGATTGTGAACTAGTTGTATACCTTTGTAAAACTCCGCACACTTTTCAATAGTTTTTTCAATAGCAATGTTTAACTTGACCACTGTTCTACAACCAAAATTTAGTATGGATATCTCCATTTTAAGACCTCCTACCGATTTCTAAGGCATGTCAGCTAGAAATTTTGAATGGGTTTCTATCCATGCTAACTGATTTTTTACCATCTCTACCACATCTGATAATATTCTCCGGAATTGTGTTGAGCTGAGATTTATTTCTTTCAATTTGTCCTCCATTTGTTTCACCTTATACATTTCCTCTGCAAGATTCAACAAAACCTAATTAATCTCCTTTTGTAAAATGGATGATAAATTCCTAAATGGAGTGATGTTCATATGTTTCTCTTCCGCTACTTACAATTGTTCTTTAAGTAAAAGTTTTTGGGCTTCCATCTCCTCTATTATTTTGTTTTTCATATCCCCTTTCTGCACTACTTCCATGACCTACTTCTTTAGGTATTTCTTCTCTCCTTCAATGATGTTCACTGATAATACTAAAGCATCCTTGTCAAACTGTAAAGTTTGGCATTCTGCCTTGGAATCCTTAATCGTACTAAGCATGTATTTATACTTTTTCTTCAGACTTTGACCTTCATCTCTTTCCCTTTTTAGGGTTTCTTTCATTTAAGTAATCTTCTTCCAAGATTGTTCCAAATCTGTCATTATTTTATCAAGATTGTCTTCAATAGCTAGGGCTAAGGCTACACCTTCCCTTGCCATTAGTCTCAGATCTTTATCAATCCCATGAACAATTGTCTTCTCAGTCACCATAACTCCCTTCTTTCCTCCAGTGTCCACTTTCTTCTCCGTTCTCTTGACAATTCTCTTCTTAGCTTTGTCATAGAATATGGGATTCAGATTGGCCACCTCTTCTTCTTTTGTTGGAATAAAAGGGATTAATTCAATCCCTAATGTTGGAATTGGATTTCCTCCTGCTATGCTATTGGATGGAACAGAGGATTCTATCAGATCATCATAATACTGAGTTTGCTCCTGGTTTTCCTAATCCTGCTCCTCTTGCTCCTTTTGCCAAAGCTCCTTAGCTACTTTCTATGCATCCTCCTTTTCTTTATCACCTACCTATAGCCTTAACCTCTCATTCTCTTTCTGCTTTTTCTAAGCTTCTTCTTCTTCACTTCTTTTCACAATTTCTTCTTCTTCTGACCTTTTCTCGTCTTCCTCTGTTTCTTTTCTTTTTTCTTCTTCTTCTACTACCAACCACTGTTCTGCTTCTTGGGCTAATATGAGTGTCTCATCTTGTATTTTCTTGGCAGACTCCTCTTCTTTCTTCTTCTATTGCTCAATAACCTTTCCCTTTCCACCGACCGTAGTTATCTTTTTCTTAATCTCCTTCTCAAAGCTGTCATATTTTGAGCATTTTGGAAAATTTCTTCCTCTTTATCCCAAAAGTTTGCATGCTCGAAATGCACCCCTGCTGCAGTACAATAATCAGCAACCTTATATTTGGATTCATTCCTATGGAAACTCATCTCACCAAAGTGAAAATATTCTAGCTCTTTCTCAAATTCTGCTACACTCTTTAGTTTGGAGAACTTGTAACTCACTATATAAAATGGGGCTGGAGGGTACACAACCTTCTTTTATTCGAACAGGAAGTTACCAACTCCATCAATGTATAGCTACCTTACTACCTCCTTATGAATAAAATAATCTGTAGTTTCCTATGGCAGAAGAGAAGGAGCCCTTAATCCACCAAACATCCTTAAATACAAACCCTCCTTAGTTAAGTAATAATGTCCATTATCTTGTACAACCTTTAAAGCCTCTTTGTACATCCAATCAAACTCAGCAAGGAAAATCAATCTATACAACGACATGATGAAATATTCACAAATACTCTTGTAATGACCGAAATACTTGTGTTCCCACAACAACTGATATGTAGAATATACAGGAGACTTGTCCTTATCCCATTGGCACTTCAGAGCTGGGAATCGCTACATGCACAAAATACAATCGATCAAAACTAAGCTCATATAGAAATCTGATTTCTTCTACGAGACTCCTCCCAGTGCTGCACTTATGCACGTAGACAAACTATTAGACACTATATTTTCCCAGTTGAAAATGGTGCCTTGAGTGGCCACAAAGAAGATTACTGGTACCCAACCTATTTTGAAATTATTTCCATTGGCTCTTCTGAAGTCAGGTTCAACACCCATGACAGCTTTGGTATCCTCATATATAACCTCAACACGGGTTATGATCTCTATCTCTGGTTCTTCATCTGTCATTTGCACCTTCTTTTTCTATTTCTGAGGCATGTTGCTATGCGGATGACGATCCTGTGTTAACCATACAACAATATGTTAGATTTAGTCTATTCACACATATAACTACAATTTTGACAAACTATATACTAAAACCAACAACCGATGTTAACCAGAATATCTACCAAATCATCATATTGCATATTAAACATCCTTGCTTCCACCCTAAACGTGTTTTCTGTATATGAGGATATAAACCACAAATCTTTCAAGAGGTGGTTCGGACACAAATTACAGGCAAAACATCTACTACACAAGCCCTAGGGTTTCCACTAGAGCCTTACATCAACTGACATCAATACCACCGACAGGAAAATCCTCAAAAACGATCAGACTGCTAACCCCTTGAATGAACAAACATGGTCTTCACCCTCAAAACAAAATCCCTTCCCCAACGTACCACAAAAAACCTACCGCGGTTGACCAATGACTCCACATCTGCCATAATATGGTTGAGGAAATGAGGGAGTGGTGTAGACAGTGAAATGGTCGTCTGCAGACTTCCCTCTTTCTTTCAATGAATGTCAGAGGAAACTTCATGGCATACTGCGGATAAAGAAACCAAGGCTGGTAGGTGAAAGAAACGGTGGCCACAGCTAAAACGAACAAGGACAAAAAACCCCATATAAAAATGAAATGACAACCGCAGTATTCAAATAACCCCCATGGAACAAGAAAACCACTTAATCTTACCAAGTCATGCTAATAAAAATGCTAAGTAACATGATAATAGATAAGACCCTACCCGGAAACTATGAAAAATGACCTGGACGATCACGAACCCTGCTGGCAAACAATTCACTCAGACACTGACAGCTCTGGAGCTCTAAGTGGCTACCAATAAGGTGAAACAATGACCATGAAAAGTCCTCTACAGGCTTTTATAGAATCGAACATGGGTGGACAAAATGAATAGTCTCGAACGGGAAAACAAAGCTCCAAACTCATGTCAGAGATGATCTTGCTAGAGAACACGAAGAATTCGGGTGGTTTATAAATATAGGTATCGAAATATCGGGTGATTTACAACTAAAACAATGAGACGGTTAAAAAAATATTAAATAACCCTTCGACAGGCCAGGAAACTAACATCGCGCCGGCATCGGCACCAACTTTGGGAAGACATTGGATGTGCTTTAGACTCTGCATCCGCAACACCGGCCAAGAAAATCACTAAGCTCTTGTAATGCTTCGAAATAATTTGCCGACATGGAGGATGGAAACATAACAAAAATTCTGTGGACATCAAAACACGATAGGACATGGGCGACCTGATGCATTGGAAAATATCTGGACTAAGCCCTCGGAGCCCTCGGAAAAAAAAAATTCGATGCGATAGACCAGGGAACATTCGATACATTGGAAGGACTTTTCGGAATGCATCTGATATAGAACATCGGCTAGCTAGACCACTATTCTTTCAATACGTTGGAAATAATCTCAGGAGTGCATCCGATATAAGGAAAAACAACTTCTTTTTTGCCAAACTTTTAAGTCATGAAACAAACCTTTGTGAGATAAGATAGACTCACTAAGACTTCTAAAAACTAAAAGAATAAGGGGGCCCTAAAAATCAAAACTATTTTTTTTTTTGGGATGATATTTGCAGCTGCAACAATTGGCGACGAACTAGCGAACACAGATCTCTGGACAACCGACTTTTGAACAAAAACTGTTTTAAAGTATCCTGTTAGACAATTTACCATATTTCTTTAAGATGCCCAGATTTTCTAGAATACAAGATTTATAAACTTCAACATTGATTATGGTCCAAATGGAATAGGGGAACTAGGCTTTAAAAGTCTTGATAACTCTTCTGAGGCTAAGATATGAATTTTATTTTACTTCTGCCTTCGGATTTCTTCCAACTTAGACATCACAGGATTGTGATAGGGTGTGAACAGATATATTCATTTGTTTCTCATTCCCATGCCATTTTGCATTATTTTGATGCTTTTGGACTTTTTTTCCTTTTGAGTCCTCTTGGATTTCTTTCTGTCTGAAATTTGGTTTAGGTTCTCCCATCCATAGTGTCCTTTTGTGTGACAGATATTTTTCTTTCATCTCACGGATGGAGAAGAACTTTGGAGCAATATTATTCAAACTGATTTTGTTCAATATGTCTTTTTGATGTATGTTTTCTTTCTGGGAGACTTGGCTCTTTCATCCTTTTGGCTTTCATTTGTGGCATGGGATCATTTAAATACCATACAACTGCTTACCCTTCTTCCTCTCCATAGGTCTTTTCCTATTAGCTTCCTAGGACAAACATTAGTGTGAAGTGAATGGAGCCTCAAAATAGTATTCTGGAATTTTCTAACCTTAGTTATTTTATAGGGACTAAAGAGGACTCCAATGTGTTCATAATATATTCAGATAATCTGCTAATCTTAAAGGATCCTTAAGCATGACGTATGTGCAACTAGAAAGCAGTATTTGGTCAAAATATTTTAGTTCATCCAGAACTCTATTGAACTCCAAAACCAAAGGTTGTGCTTCTTTATTGAAACAAAAGGTAAAGAAAACCAAAATAAGAGAAATCAAATTCTAAGAAAGTAACAATGTAAATCAAGCAAAACTAATCTAAATAAATCAAGGATGAAAACAATCAAACGCTTTATTTATGTACAAAGAAAAACTCAACAACATTAATTAAAATATGGTTTGAGAACTAGACCATTGACTGGAAAGTTCTCTTCCCACCCCTGTTAATATTGCAATTTATAGGTTGAGGGGCCTAACTTCTCTGCAATCTAAAAAGGGACTATCCATAACTGCTGGAATTTAGTGTGCTTTCCCTTCTCATCATGCGGGTGATCCCATTTAAGAACCAACTCACCTACTTCAAATTCCTTCTTTCCGTCTTTGTGCTTATCAAACCATCTCTTCACCATTTCCTATTGATGTTTAAACCTCTCTCTTGATTTGGATCTAGACTCCTCTATCTTTAGCAGATTATTGATTCGTATTTGTAGAACTTCATTGTCAGTTCCTCTAGAATCTTTGGCTAGTTGAGAGGATGGAAATATATTATTGGGAGGAAGGATAGCTTCTTTCTCATAGACTAGAGTATAGGGTGACACACCTAAGGAGTTCTTGGGTGTGACTCTATCAACCCAGAGTGCATTAGGAAAATCTAAGTGCCAACTCCTTTGATTTTCTATGATTGTTTTCTTCAAAATCCTAATGAGGTTTTTATTTGTAGATTCTGCTAGACCATTACCTTGTGGATAGTAGTTAGCATAATAATGTAGCTTAATTCCTTTTTCACTTGAAAATGTAGTCAATTTAATAGATGAAAAATATGAAGCATTATAAAAGAACTATGGAAATTGGAACCCCAAACCTGGTCATAATATGCTCTTGCAAGAAGTCCATAACTACATATTCATTCACTTTTCGCAATAGAATGGCTTCTACCCATCTAGTGAAGTAGTCTATTGCTTTCAGGATGTACTTATGCTTCAATGAATAATTTGGATTGATATATCCGATAATGCCAATCCCCCATTGCTTGAATGGTTTTGAAATAATAACTGGCTTTAAAGGTCATGCTGCCTTTGCTTGTCTTCCACCGCTCCTTTTACAAGTATCACATTTCCTAACATGAGCGTGAGCATATTTAAACAAAGTCGGCCAGTAATACCCAGCTCTTAAAATATTGTGTGATGTTGTATCTTATGAGAAATGACCTCTGGCAGGTCTATCATATAGTTCTACCACAACCTTAGTTGCATCTTCACATTCAAGCATCTAAGAAAAACTCCATCATATTTTTTTCTAAACAACACTCCATCAATAATCTAATATAAGGCTGATTTTAAGCGTAATGCTCTCCTTTGCTTGGGATTCCAATGTTCTAGAAAGTATCCTTCTTGAAGATAATGAACTAAGTCTCTATACCAGGATTCTAGAGCTATGAATAAAGGACATACATCCACCATGTGTAATTCAGCTTCATTATCCCAATTATTATCTTCATTATCTTGAATCTCAGCCATCAATTTGCAAAGCCCTTGTCCTTTGACTATGGTTGTTGGTTTGAATTCTAGGCAGTACTCTTGCATGGTCGTTACCCAGTTACCTCTTCTTTCTCCTAACTCTTTCTGTACAAAAAGAGATCGAACTGTCGAGAGTGGAACTATCACTTTGGTATAGTTCTTAAGTATATACGGTCTAAATTGCTTCACCGCCTTAAAAACTACATAGGCTTGCTTATCAACTATGGGATAATTTAATTCAACCCCTTGCAGACTAGTGCTCATAAACAATATGGGGTACTCATATCCCCCTTTTTCAAAGTTGGGACTTTTAAGTGATGGTGCATGAGCTATGGATGTCTTGATCTTGTTAAATGCATCCTTCTCTGAATCAGTCCACTTTTCTTTGTGAATTTGATTTGAGACTTATTTTTGGTGTTTTGGGGTATTTATCAGGACACCATTGATGCTCGTCGAGGAATTGTGATTCCTAGAAACCATTGTCGAGGGTTTAGAATTTGGGTATTTATTTTCAAGTGATTCCATGGATAGAAGAGCATTGGAGAGAGCTTGGAGGCTCTTAAAGAGGTGGGTGATCAATTAGGCAGATTTAACATTAAAATATCAAACTTCCCTTCCAAAATTGTAGGTTGGTTTCTTGGTTTTATTTCAAAATTTAGCGTATGCATGTTAATCTTGGTTAGCATCCTACATTGTGAATGTTAAAAATTGTCTAGCATCCTGAATCTTGATTCTTTATTGTGAATTTTGAGTCCTAAATAATGGGTTTTTCAATAACTAGCAAGAATTCAGTTCTTTAGTGCCCAACAAAATGAATGTCCACCCGCCCTTACTTTTTCTTTTTTTTCTGGACCACACCTCGAAGGATATTAAACTAGACATGTTTGCTTGTTCAGTCGGTCTATTAGTTCTCACCTCAGTGGATTAAGTCTACCCAAAGGATTCGGTTTGTTGTTAGTTATTACCTAGGGATTATGCCTTCGACTCTGAGGATATAAAACACATAGTTAGTGTTTCTTGTTTGGTCAACCTACCATTCCAGCAGATTAAATATGACCTGCTTGTTTGTTGTTTGATTAGTTAGTGTCTGTTCTCATGGAGGGATTTAGTCCATTGTCGATAGTTCTTATTTCCAGTAGTTCCCACTTCATAACTTGAGGTTTGTATTTGAGGGAACAATTGGGAGCTTGTATTAATGTCGATAATACACCAGTTGGACCTGCAAATAAGCCAACTCGAAAGGGTTCCAGTCACCATTAGTTTCACCTCAGCAATTGGGAGGTATTATCGAATGTTCAACAAACACATAAATTTTTCTTGCAGCTTAAACTTGACCATTCTCCTCAAAATCTCAAATGTTTGGTGACTGTAGCTAATTTAAATCAATTAGTTTGTGGATTCACCATCCCTTTTTCATATCATTAAAAAACAAGTTATGTGAGATGAGTTCCCAGTATACCTCTAGTATCCATTAGGGTATACAACAATGGTTTGAGTCCAATTTGTTGATGTGGTAATGCATTTCTTCCATTGAGCTTAACTAGCCACTAACCAATCTTGATTTTGTATTTTTGACCCAATAGTGTTGGGATGATTTATGCATCATATCAAGGACCCCACCATGTTGTACAATGTTTTGATTTTGTTCAGTAGTTTTGTTTACAAGAGTTCAGTTTTGACATTTGTGCAACTTCTGTTGATGAGGATCAACATTGCTTCAACATTTTGGATGATTGATAATGATTTGCAATTTTGAGTTGAGATCTTGTGGCAACAGTTTGAGTAGTTTAAGAAGTTGTGTTTTTATTATATTTTGGTTAAGTGTTGCATTAGCTTTGAAGTTTGTGTTTCAATGTGCAGCAACCCAACACATATCTTTTGCAAGACCAATAACCTGTCCTAAAACACTTCACTGATACAGTTTTGAATCAATTTTAAAGAAACAGTTTTGAAGTGGACCTTGATAGGATTAGGGAGAACCGTGAATGAGTAATCCATATCCCTCGTAATGAAGTAATGTTGTTCAATCTATTATGCCAATATCGTAATATACCTAATAGAGTAAGTAATCCAAGTGTTATATCACCTTATAGATAGGTCTAACTCAATGGGATTAGCTTTATCATTATTTGATTAGGGTATAAGACTGTTGTTCAACTCTTAGTAGTATAGCTTACAGCATTGAACTCTCTAAGAAAGTGGTACATATTAACAAGGAGTAAGCTTAAATGTAATGGTAATTATAGCTCCTTACTCCGACTCATGCTTAGCCTCATTATGTTGAACCATTTTCTTACAACCTATGGCTTTCTCCATAATGAAACGTGTGTTCATTAATAATTGGTATACCTATAAAAGAAATCATAAGCATTCGTGTAATGTAATCTCAATATTGTTAAGACTAAACATATTAGCATGGTAGAGGTACTTTTTTTTTGATACATATCCTCTTAATTGTAGCTAACATACTTACTCTTATTGATTCATTACGAAATAACCATTACACTATTTTTTTGGGGTAGATGAGACTTATAAAACCAGTCTTTATTACGATCAATGATTAGGGTTATACTAGTATCACCATTGTTGCAACTTTGTTATTACTACTGGTTATGACTCTTCTTTATCTCACTATAGCATAGCTTCATTGATTATTGATATTACTATTTTATAAAAAGGTCTCAAACCCATGTAACTAAGAGATAATAAAGTCCATATTAAATTTCTTATTATGTTGAGATCGTGTAACTATGCTGACTTAGTACTTATGGATTAATGGGAATAGAAGTGTTGTAGTTATTAGTAATACTATTGTAATTATAAGGTTGAACTCATAGCTTGAACATGGTATACTCTATAGAGATATCATAGTATGAAACCAATAAATATATCATTAGTAATAACTATGAACCAATCCCAGTAAGCTATGGTAATAACGGTGATTTGTAATCTCCATAACAGTAAAAATGACAAAATATTTTATTAGTCCTTACTTGTGCTTAGACTAGTTATAAGTAGTATTGTTCTTGGATTACTCTAAAGTATGATCTATTGTACTATGTTTAGTTTCAGCTTAATTTTTAAGCTAAGTTGCATTTCTTATGTTCCTGGTTATGTTGATTATAATTATATCTATTTTTTTATATCTTTTGTGTTTCTTCTTCTATGATCTTTTGTTTCTTATAATATTTTGTTTGTAAGAAGTGACCCTACGATGTCTATGAAAATTGCCCAATGTTGGCGATAATAGGAGGGGAAATGCTAAAAAAGTTAAACAAGTATTATAGTGTCAAAACGTGGTATTGTCAGAGATAATAGTAAGGGAAATGTAGCTGGTTAGTAATAAATGCAACATAGCGGAGAATCGACTATATATCCCCTCAATATGGAGATATAAATGGAGAGATCTCTTTTAATACCCTCTATCCTGGCTATGGAATTGTCATTTTAAAGGGTTGTATTTGAAAAGTCCTTTTTAAACATGCATAGGTTTCCTACCCTTTCAGGTTCACTATGACGGGTCAATATGTGCAACCATACCCCACACCAAAATTGAACATGTGACCTCCCCAAAGATAACACATATTCTTAATCATTGGTCCCACTCAAGTGCATTTTTTTAATGTTAGGAGGACATGGGGAATGTTTGTTATGTGGCTTGTTCTAAAAATAAACAAGCTCTCGATTCCTCCACATATGTAATAACAAATGTTGAAGACTTCAAACCCAAGGCCAATTTGTTGCTCTAGTTGGTAGGGAAAAAGTGAAGTGGCCTTCGGTTAAATCGCATGAGTACAATTTTTCTTTATTTGGTAAGGGATATTTCCCCACTTTCAAGTCACATCATAAGAAGCTTCATGAAGGGGCCTATTGGCATCGGGATTTGAGCCCCCAAGTTCGAGCGAGGGGAGGCCGCTCCCAGGAAACAACAGAACCGCTTTAGACTACACCTCCAGCCCTGTGTAGTCAGAGAGGGATCTCTCATTTGTCATCAGAGTCTACTCCACATAAGGTTGTCAATATTGTGTGTCACCAGAGTCTACTCCACATAGGATTTTCAATTGGCATGATCAAGGGGCTAGGATCCTTAGTGGGGAAAATTATGTTGAGGAGAGGTGCATGGTTGGATTACTGGGGGAAAAGAGCCATGGGAAAATGGAGTCGAAACCTGTGTAAGAAATGATTACAAAGGGAAAGAATGATGTAGGATTGCAAACAGAGGAAAGATAGCTGCTGATTTCCCAATCAGAAGATATTTAGCGGGCGATTAGAGGACAAGAAGGGACAGTCCATCACATGGAGCACCAGCGAGATGAATTCCATGCAAATTTAGAAGAACCATTGATAAATTCCTGGAACAATAGTAGGATCATAGCGAGTATGAATTCCTAACTGTTATACACCAAGTTGCAGACATGAAAGAAATCAACAAACTGGAATGGAAACAGGAAACACATTTACACGTAAAGGAAAATACATATTGAGAAAAGCAACAACACATGAATCTCTGCCATGAGAAACAATTCTTTCACTGCAATTTATTCATACACAGGTATCAAGTTTTACAAATGGGAAGCCTCATCCCGGGAATGTTTCCCAATCCAATTTCACTAACTCTTTCTCCCTCTATCGAGAGCGTTTTTATACAATCCTATTGCTGAGACTACCGAATTAAAGCTGTTACAAGTCAGCATCAGGTGTTAACAGTGAAAGGTGTTAGAATAATCAACCCATAGTATTTACCCACTTAGACATTATTTCATTTATTTTGTCTTATTTGCCTAGTCCATGAGTCCCACCATGTGCAAG
>LPNX011039940.1:39667-133535 GCA_001517045.1 Pseudotsuga menziesii
AAAGGAGTGTACTATCACCACATTTTACAAATATAAACAAACATCATGGTGCTAGTGGCCGCATTTGGTCTGGGTAACAGCTTGACGTGTCCAGTCGTCATGACGGATGATGAGTATGATGCCTCCCTCTCTGCCTGAAATGTGTGCTTCCACCGTGTTCAAATGCATCTTTCCGTATGGTCACATGCTAGCAAAGTGGTTGGCCTCCTTTGCTGGTCCCACCACATCCGCCACCTCCTTCCTCTCCGAGTAACACTATTACCTATGGGATTTGGAAGAAGTGTCGCATTGCTTCTGGTTGAGATGGACCTATGGGGTGGTTCGTCATTCTTATACCCCTCACCTCTAGTGAGGTGAGCTCTCCCACAGGCACAAGGGTGTAGCATATCTACACTAACCCCATCATCCTTGGAAAGTGGACTTCACAAACCGGGCTGTTAGGGATTTAAACCCCTGACGCTCCCATCTGAACAAACACTTATAAATGGAACAGTCAATGACTGTCCCCTTCTGTGGAGGATTTGGTGGGTGCGATGCTATCAGGGTTTCCTAAAAAAACACTTACAGGAAGTAAGTGTCTAGACCTCGCGTCATTGCAGATGCGGGTATCACGTCTAGGCCCTGATGGCTGGTGTCACCATTGGCATGTAAATACCAAGGTGACAAGTGAGTATGGAACCTTCTCACCAACCATCAACACCCCTAGATGGACAAGCTTCTCAAACTAGATCTTCATCATCAAACTCTATCAGGCCTTTACGGATTCATGGAAAAATAGAACTCGAGCTCTGGAGATATGTTAGTTCACTTTTTTTGAACTGAAGGCAGTGTTTATAAGGCTTCGGGACTGATCTTCGCAAAGGCTGGTCAACATTCCTGCACATTATGTCATCGAGTGTATCTGGTCTCAACATGTGCGAAGGCACGAGCCGAGCGATCCTTTACCTGCTAGGGATCTAGTCATTTGGTTTCATCGGCCGTGGTGCCTTACTGTCCGCCGTGGGAAGCAGTTGTGGATGCCACCTGGTACAGTAGATCCATGCTGCATATTTCATGAAGTGGATGCTCCCACGTTTCCTTTTTCCTTTGAAGTGGGGAAATGGAATGGTCCCCGGTGTCGTTTAAGCTTTGCCTCATGTGAGCAGCGGATTTGCTGGCTACTTTTCTCATTTTCGTAGGCCAGCTCACTCAAAATCCACCTATCCTTTCATGATATGACTCTGCCACAGGGATGATTCCACCGCTGCGTGTGCTATAAATGGCATTAGAGAAGTCAGCCAATCTATGAGAGTGCATATTACACGTGTGAATGTCTCCTCCGCTGTCATCTCCACACTAGATGGGAAATCTGTACCTCGGGAGTCTTCTCAGTCGTTCGATCAAAGGAATATTTTATGTCCATCATCCATGTTCCATTCATCCTGCCTCCAACTTTTCTCTTTTGAACACTGCGGGCAGTTCTGGATCATGACACGTTCTTAACCATCGATCGAGATCGACCTTTCATGTAGCCGTCAATCCGAGTGGGCCCCACCGTCTTTTGCAATGGAAAAATTAGATATTTGTCCACGCTAGTTCGCATTGTGAAATGAATCGTAGTCGTATATTTATCCCTTTTCTCATCGCGGCCGTCGATCTTCACGACCTCTACCACTTTTTCGCAATTTGAGATTACGATTTTACCCACACAAGTATAGATCCTGAAATTAATTTAGGCCGCAGATCTGCCCCGGACCTCATCTCAACTATCGAAAGCCTCCGATCATTAGCACGTTTCCCAATCCAGGAGAGAATTCTTGATCGTGCATATTTGCTTGCGTGAAGTGGTTTGGAGCCGTTGATCCACCTCCAATAAATCGTAGCCTTTGATTATGAACCCTGCCCAATGTTAACAACACACCTGCTACTTTCCTCGTTGAAGGGTGGTCACATGAAATTCGAGGGACTAGGACCCCTACCAAACCTTTGTCAAGCCCTTAGATCAATCTGTTAAAAAATAGAGTGTTAACAACTGGATCCATGAGGGATGCTATCCTCCCAGTGAGGTAGCAAAGAACCCCTATAGACCAAGTGCTAAAACCATTGGGCTGCCTTCAGTATTTCTTTGACATATCCATTCTGCTCCATGCCACTACTTTAGTGAATTCATGCCACTCTTGCAAATTATTCTGGTGACTGTAAACATGTGCTGGTAACTGAAAATGAAAACAAACTGAAAATAGTAATGAAGGAAATGCTTGATAACAACTAAGCTTATTTTATCCTACCTAGTCTACCTAACTTTGTACACAAGTCCGATTAAGTGAAACTTAGACTTCCAATGAAGCCAATCAAGCAACTTGCCTGATATTCTTGTTCTTGTATGGTGCTTGATGGAAAAAAGTGAAACAGATAATGGGAGAAGGAAATGATAAACAAACTGACCATTAAGGTAGAGATGTGACCAATCATTTCCTTCACCTAGACCCTCCATGTATTTGGCCACGGGGTCGTAGAAATCATTGCAACCTCCAACATGCTCTATCACCTGCTCCCGGGAAAGTTGTCTGGAGCTTCCTGCTTCCAGGGAGTCTTCAGGATGACACTTGAAAGATTGCAAACGAGGACCTACAGAATCTCTCTCCAATGGAATATCCCTCTCTCCACCCAAAATTTCTGTAAAAGGGCCTGATGTGCTTCAAGAGGGAGGTCTTCAACTTCTCTAGTGGAACCGAGTGGGCATACTCCTTCTATGTGAGGTGGCATTCCTGAAGGTGGAGTATTAGAACTTAGTATTTATCTGTAAACTGTTGCATTTGTATTCATTTCTGTACAAGCTTTTGGCCTGCATCACCTCTGTTTCTTTATGCTTTTGCTTGGAGGCCTTAACCATGTATCGTATCAATTCAAAAGAGGAATAACACAAGGGTAGGCTATCACCTCCAGTGCCCTCATCATATTTTCCCGCTTCGACCTCCTGATTTTGCATTGCACTTTGATTTCTTTTATCAGAAGGCATTGTTTCAACAGCTGGCTTGTCAGGTATATTCTACAGGTACTCTTCTTCATATTCATCGTACACAGATGCACCAAAATTATTCTTAAAATCATCCATAGTTGACCAGGGGCGGGACGGGGCAGGTCGCCATCTTCAGAGAATAATCCTGCAAGCCTTCCTATTCTAGCCTTAGGCCGGTCATCTTTCTACATACCATGAGAGATCTTTGATGGGCTAGAGGCTTCCTCCTTCTGCTTGTAGGGCCCAACCAATTTGTATGTATCTTTTATTTTACCACCACCATCCTGACCTGATGATTTCTTGGACATCTCAAGGTTTTCCTCAACCTCCAAACAATCAGTGAACATTTGCTGCAGGGTGGTTGATTTTCTCTCCAAAAGAAGCAAGGACAGGTCAGGGGAAAAGGCGGTTGCATAATAGATCTTAGCAGCATTCTCAAGAGGTTGAATTCCCTTAGGCATGTTATAATAAAAGCTTGTGAATATTTTGTTAAAACTAGATATGGCCTCCCCCTCATGCCTCCTCAGGGAATAATACTCTAAAATTATTTGCTCCAGTGGCCTTCTCCTACCCCAAAACCTCAAGAATGTGCAAGAAAGCTCTTCCCAAGTGTTGATGGACTTAGGCTACAAGTGTTTAAACCAGACTTTGGCATCTCCTTGCAAGGATAGAGTGAATGCCTGCATGCAGACATTGTCATGTTCTATATCAAAAACATTAGAGAAATGCTCAAAGGCTTGTACGTGTTTCTCAGCAGTCAAGTTTTCAGATTCTCCTTCGAACTTGGGGAGGTACTTGTAATATTTCATGGGAAAATCATGGAGGATAGGAGGCAATTGTAGCAGTTTATATCGGCTTGGAGAAATGGGGGAGGCAAGGTTAGGTACGATAGCTAAACTATCGTCCGAGGTTTTGTGAATTTCATAGGGGTGTCCTTTGACATCGGGTGCCCTCGGATAAATATCTAGGCCAAAATCAGATGTACAAGATGACGCAACGCTTTTGGTTCGTAAAGAAGGATAAATAGGAACATATTCATGGCTCTGCTCAGGATGAGCTGGGCTATAGAAGGCTGTTTTGATCAATCTAAGAAAAGACAAGAGAAAACTTACAAGATATGATAAGGCATCCTAGAAGAAACATGAACTCGATTGCTTGGACCTTTCGCCATGCATTTCTAATATTTATGAGGGGTCCATTTTCCAGGTGGGATTTTCTAGCCTTCCTCGGTCATTAGATTTCTGGGTCACATCACCAGTGAAGTCGCTGAAGTCTGAATCCTTCAAGAGTGGAGTCGCCAGGTGAAAAGTGCTCAACCTTCTTGATGTCTGGCCAATTGTTCACCATCAACAGCTAGATCTAAATATTTGTCATTCTTCCTAGGGAGGATCTTCAAGTTCATCCCTGGCAATGGCGCCAGTTTGTTGGCATCGGTATTTGATCCCTCAAGATCGAGTGAGGGGAGGCCGCTCCTGAGCAACAACAGAACCGCTTTAGACTACGCCTCCAGCCCTGCACAGTTAGAGAGGGATCTCTCGTTTGTCACCAGAGTCTACTCCACATAAGGTTGTCAATCTTATGTGTCACCAAAGTCTACTTCGCATAGGATTTTCAATCGGCATGATTAGGGGGCTAGGATCCTGAATGGGGAAAATTATGTTGAGGAGAGGTGCATGGTGGGATTACCAGGGGTAAAGAACCATGGGAAAATGGAGTCAAAACTTGTGTAAGAAATGATTACAAAGGGAGATAATGATGTGGGATTGTAAACAGAGGCAAGATAGCCACTAATTTCCCAATCAGGAGATATTTAGCAGGCAATTAGAGGACAAGAAGGGACAGTCCATCGCATGGAGCACCAGCGAGATGAATTCCATGCAACTTTAGAAGAACCATTGATAAATGCCTGGAACAACATCAGGAGCATAGCGAGTATGAATTCCTAACCATTATACACTAGGTTGCAGACATCAAAGCAATCAACAAACTGGAATGGAAACAAGAAACACATTTAAACGTAAAGGAAAATACATATTGGGAAAAGCAACGACACATGAATCTCTGCCATGAGAAACAGTTCTTTCATTGCAATTTATTCATACACAAGTATCAAGTTTTACAAATGGGGAGCCTCATCCCGGGAATGTTTCCCAATCCAATTTCACTAACTCTTTCACCCTCTATCGGGAGAATTTTTATACAATCCTATTGCTAGGACTACTGAATTAAATCTGTTACAAGTCACCATCAGGCGTTAACAGTGCAAGGAGTGAAATATCACCACATTTTACAAATATAAACAAACATAATGGTGCTAGTGGTCACATTCGGTCTGAGTAACAGCTTGACGTGTCCGGCCGTCATGACGGATGATGAGTATGATGCCTCCCTCTCTGCTTGAAACGTGTGCTTCCACCATGTTCAAATGTAGCTTTTCGCATGGTCACATGCTGGCAAAGTGGTTGGACTCCTTTGTTGGTCCCACCAAATCCGCCACCTCCTTCCTCTTCAGGTAACACTGTTACCTCTAGGATTTGGAAGAAGTGCTGCATCGCTTCTGGTTGAGACGGACCTGTGGGGTGGTTCATCATTCTTATACTCCTCACCTCTAGTGAGGTGAACTCTCCCACAGGCACAAGGGTGTAGCGTATCTACACCAGCCCCATCATCCTTGGCAAGTGGACTTCACAAACCAGGTTGTTAGGGCTTTAAACCCCTGACGCTCCCATCCAAACAAATGCTTTTACATGGAACAGTCAATGACTGTCCCCTTCTGCAGAGGCTTTGGTGGGCGTGATGCTATCAGGGGTTCCTAAAAGAACACTTATGGGAAGTAAGTGTCCAGACATCACGTCGTTGGAGACATGGGTATCATGTCTAGGCCCCGATGGCTGGTGTCACCATTGGCATGCAAATACCAAGGTGACAAGTGAGTATGGAACCTTCTCACTAACCATCAACACCCCCAGATGGACAAGCTTCTCAAACTAGATATTCATCACCAAACTCTATTAGGCCTTTGCAGATTCATGTAGAAATAGAACTTGGGCTCTGGAGATATGTCAGTTCACTTTTGTTGAACTGAAGGCAGTTTTTATAGGGCTTCAGGACTAATCTTCGCAAAGGCTGATCAACATTCCTGCACATTCTATCATCGAGTGTATCTGGTCTCAACATGTGCAAAGGCACGAGCCGAGCGAGCCTTTACTTACTGGGGATCTAGTCATTTGGTTTCATCGGCCGTGGCACCTTACTGTCCATTGTGGGAAGCAGTTGTGGATGTCATCTGGTACAATAGATCCATGCTTCATATTTCATGAAGTGGATGCTCCCACATTTCCTTGTTCCTTTGAAGTGGGGAAATGGAATGGTCCCCTATGTCGCGTTGGCTTTGCCTCGTGTGAGCAGCATATTTGTCGACTACTTTTCTCATTTTCGTAGGCCAGCTCACACAAAATCCACCTATCCTTTCGTGATATGACTCTGCCACAGGGATGATTCCACCACTGTGCGTGCTACAAATGGCGTCGGAGAAGTCGGCCAATCCACGAGAGCGCAGATTATATGTGTGAACGTATCCTCTACTATCATCTCCAGATTGGATGGGAAATCTACACCTCAGGAGTCTTCTCAGTCATCCGATCAAAGGAATTGTTTATGTCCACCGTCCACTTTCCAGTCATTCTGCTGTCAACTTTTCTCTTCTAAGCACCGTGGGTAGTTCTGGATCGTGACACGTTCTTAACCATCGATTGAGATCAACCTTTCATGTAGTCGTCGATCTGAGTGGGTCCCATCATCTTTCGTAATGGGAAACTTAGATATTTGTCCGCGCTAGTTCGCATTGTGAAATGAGCCGTAGTTGTAGATTTATCCCTTTTCTCATCGCGGCCGTCGATCTTCGTGACCTCTACCACTTTTTCACAATTTGAGATTGCGGTTTTACCCGCACAAGTATAGATTGCGAAATTAATTTAGGCCGCAGATCTGCCACAGACCTCATCTCAACTGTCAAAAGCCTCTGATCATTAGCACGTTTCGCAATCTAGGACAGAAGTCTTGATCATGCATATTTGCTCGCGTGAAGTGGTTTGGAGCCATTGATCCACCTCCGATCAATCACAGCCTTTGATTATGAACCCTTCCCAATGTTAACAGTACACCTACTGCTTTGCTTGTTGAAAGGTGGTCACATGAAATTTGAGGGATTAGGACCCCTACTGAACCTCTGTCAAGCCCTTAGATCAATCTATTAAAAAACAGAGTGTTAATAGGGCCAATCAAATATTTCCTTCCATGTCAACACCTTCAAAACCATCATATCATCGTGCCTAGAGATTTTATCCCCAATACGAAACCTCCTCATCTCCAACATGTGAAATATAGAGAAGGTTGTAGGGTTTATTGTCAATATTCATAGGAGAAATGATAATTAATAGCAACAAGAATAGATGAGTTAGGAAGCAATGTCTCTCTCATTATTCTTCCCCTTATTTTTTGAATTTCATCATTACTCTCTCTATAGCAAGAGAAAGTGGCAGCAATAGGTCCCTATATTCCCCATACACCATTATCATTGTTGTTACACCAATGAGGAAGGTTTCTAAAGTGTTATCATTTGAAGTAATGTGTCAAGGAGATAGTATAAGTGTAAGAAAATCTGACTAATCTGATGATGGTGATGGAAATGGCTGCTAAAAATGGTGAACCCAATTCAAATATCAAACAAAAGTGAACAATAAAGTCCATGTCAAGTTCATTGTGGAGCCAAAAAGCATATTTTTGAAATGCAAGAATGAAAAAAAGAACTCATGCAATATTGTTCCATCCTCTAGATGAAGTATCTAGAATTGGAATCCTCCCTTTCAATGATTCAAGACCTTCTACCAGGAGTGATGCATCGCCAAATTCACTACCATGTGACTATGTTCACAACCCAAATTATCAAGGACCTACTTTTGGTAACACATTGTCACCAAGATTAACCCACAACATGTAATTGCGTACTCCATCACTTAAGCTATTTGCTTGATTTCAAAATGAAAAAGGTCAATACGTTTGAAAGAAAAGAATGAAGGTCTAAAAATTGATGGTTTTTGTCTTGTCGGAGAAACAATAGAGGAAATATTTTCACCTGATCTATTGTGCATGGATGAGATCTATTTAGGATGTCTGATCTATTTCAACACAAAATTCTAGTTGGATCCTGGTGAATCTATATCTAGATCTTATCCATGGATCTAGCTATCCGAAGGGACATATTTGGTAATGTAGGTATATACTCTAAATATAAACAAAAATTATATTTGGTTTGAATGTGATGTGGAACCTGATGCTCATTTTGAAGAGATTTGCTTTTGACTTGTGTCTGCAAATATATTCCTTTAAACTTTTTATTATAACTTTTAAATGACTAAAAATTTCAATGGCTTTGCATTGTTTTTTCTCCCCAAGTCTTGAGCGAGTTAGAAGATTCATTGGCTACTATGAAGGTGCAGGTGGTTGAAAACTATAACAAAACTCAAAGGTATAATGGCCTGTAGACACACTAGGTGATCTATCATAAGTTCATAAGTGTACTAGATGACATGAAGATACATGTCCTATTTGTTTTTCGGTAATGATGAATCACTAGCACACCCATAGTTGTTAACAATTTCTATTTTACAATTCATGTGTATGAACAGAAGTATAATGTTTCAGTGGACAACCCAACATTCTTCCAAGAACTGAATTGAGACTAATAGTTGGCTACTTCATCTCCATCAAATGTGATTGATTCAAAATGTATCTGCACCCACTAAGACTAGTTGTTGGTGGATACCTAGAGGAATGGTTGTATCTTGAACTATCCCATGGGGTATGACGATTAACACATATGCCTCTCCGCAATAATGGCACATGCACACATGAAATTGATCCCAAACACAAGGAGGTAAGTCTTAGCCTCAGAAAGGGATGCAAATGTTGCTTCAAGGCTCTAAACATATCGTGATGAAGTTATTTTGTGGGAGGTTTAGTCTTATCTATATGGATTGGTCGGTGTAGTCAACAAATTATTATTTCCTTCCAATGTCATGCTCTATTTATAAAACTGTATTACGGTATTTTTTCTTGAAAATGCATCATGTAGGATTTAACTACACAATAGTATAACAAGGCATACATTTCAGTGAGACAAGTTGTAATCATATAGATTATCCCTCCCAGTGTAGAAGCAATATGGTTTTGCATCTGGATATAGTAGTAAAAGAAAACATGCTCATGTACAAACACACACACACACACACACACTTATATATCAGATGTACATGTCACAAGGGCTTCAAAACTGTAGGGTTTTCATTTTAATTCTCGAGGGAATATCATCAGTTCTACTTGGTTATACTTTTTGGTCACTAATGTAAAAACTACCCCAAATTACCTTATTATACCAATAATTGCATAAGGTAAATTTGAATGGTATAGATGTAGACACTACATTTTCAACCTTCTCTGGAGTGTCCCTACTGAAAGCATCTTGGGAAAATTTTGATTGTTGGGTGAGAGAGGTTATATTGACTAAATGGCTAGAATAATCAAGGTTTTACTGATTTTGGAAGAAAGCTTATTTAAAAAAGTACATAGAGTGGAATTTTTGAAACTTGTATTTGATCCAATTTGTTGGGTTCTGTTATAATATTTTGTGGTGGCTGAAATAATTTGGGGTTATATACAGTACTGAGAGCTCTTATGGAAGAAGAGAATTGAAATGAGAGATGCAATGTTACTAAAGAATGTCTCATGTTGTTTCACA
This sequence comes from Pseudotsuga menziesii, assembly GCA_001517045.1. NCBI lineage: Eukaryota > Viridiplantae > Streptophyta > Pinopsida > Pinales > Pinaceae > Pseudotsuga > Pseudotsuga menziesii. The sequence continues at coordinate 49,462 of LPNX011039940.1, forward strand.
GGTATCGTATTCGCCCAAGTCTCTTGCTGACTGGTACCCCAATTCAAAATAGTCTTCAGGAACTATGGGCCCTACTTAACTTCTTGCTTCCAAGAATATTTAACTCGGTCCAAAATTTGGGGAGTGGTTCAATGCACCATTTGCATACCGCTTCGACATTTCTCTTATAGAAGAGGAGGAACTCCTTGCCATCCACCGCCTACATCATGTAAGTAATTATATTGCAGGATGTTGAAGGTCAATACAAAGGGGATATTTCATAATATACTATTTTTCTCTGTTTAACCTAGTAACTATTGGCGAGACTGTTATAGAATGAAAGGGTTCTTATGGAGTTTAGATCCTTATCTCTTATTTGGTTTGATGCTTCATATTTCTGAATTCTAATCATGCATGTTGTCTCTTTTGGCTCAGGTTATAGGGCCATTTCTACTAAGAAGGAAAAAAGGTGAGGTGGAGAAATAATTTCCTAGTAAAATTCAAGTCACCTTGAGATGTGATTTGTCAACATGGTAGAAAGTGTACCATCAATAGGTCACTGAGAGTGGGAGAGTTGGATTAGAATCTGGTGAGTGATTTAACTTGGGGATATTCTTAAATTTTAATGTTGTTATGGAGAAATATAGATGATTTGAGTCTTTCATTTTTTGTTCTATTTTTTCCTATTTGCACTATTATGGTGTTGTGTGTGACTAATCATTTTGTTTTCTATAGACATAATTTCATTAAGCATGATGGAAGAAGGATTTTTTTCCATCTTCCCTGTAAATATTCTTAGGATTTCAATTTTAGTTTTTGAATTTTACATGTTAATTCTTTGTAAGACGTCTGTATGCTATTTGGTATGATGGTTACTACAAGTGTTCCCTATCAAAGTGCTGAGAAACACATGTAACTTAAGTTGTACATGAGATGTATTTGCTTGGGTTTCTTATTAATTGTACTTAGCCATGATTTGTTTATCACATTGTGCCATTACTGTCGCATTGATTCTCCTATGTTTTCTTGTAACTCTACTCCTTGATTTTCTTGGTATCATTTTCAGCACATCCTATGCTATACATATATTGCATGGATCATATTTTTGAGTTATTTTTACTTGTCTTAATAGAATGGTTAGTTTTGAGTACTTTCTTGCTTCATTATCCTTCCAAGTGTCTCATATTGGTTTATATGATGACAATCATTATTCGATGCTAATGTTGTTGGTTGCATTCTACTACTTGTTCATTGATCAATCAATGCTCATCTATGGGAAATATGTGTTGTGTCACGTCCCCTCCCGTCCAAGAGGACGCAACTATGTCGCTGCTACTATCATTTAAGCGGGAATCTAAGCTCCATGAACATAATAAAAGAAATGCATTGAAGATAAAACATTCATAGATGCATAATTCAATGTAATGTACAGTGGAAGAAAATTCATTCATCAAAGCGTTCATCATGTTCATCATAATTCATTAAAACAAAAACAGTTACAGAGGTAAATACATAAGAAATACTTATCTTGAAAAGAATTTTCCCACAACCAGCTATGTCACTGCAACATTCCACCCAATCATACGCCAGTTTGCTCATCAATCTCTCAGCAGCACTACCACCCCCGAGCTGGGAATGATTTCCACAAGGAATAAGGGAACTACAGTAGGCTCACACATAGCCAAAGACACATAAAAATTCATCCAAGCCAAAACTACATTTGGGTTTATCAGACTGCCAAGGAGGTGGAAAGGCTGAACTGCTAAGTTAGTGAGCTCAACCACAGAGCTATGGACACCTACAAAATATTTGGATTGGTTTCCCTAACACCTACACACACAACACAAGGAAGAATCCCCTTCTCTACTACACAGTCCCTTAGGCTATGCCTTCCCTTTCAGTTCTCTTCAGGGTTTGCAAGAAAGAATAACCATCCCCTATTGATCTCTCTGTGTGGTTTTTTTCCACACTAGGTTTATCAAGCTAAATCTTCCCTCTTCCACTCCAAACTGGTTTAGACCAAAACACATGATGTACACACACAAAAATACAAGTTCTCGGTTAGAGGAAAAACGTATTGAGAACCAAAAACGAAAATGGAAGATGGTTAAAACAACCCCTTGATAGAAATTTGATTTCCAGAAACTTTTATGGGCTTCACATGGGAAAAACGGCCTCAATAAACACCAAAAAATCATGGGTCTCTTCTACCATTCATTTTGCAACCAAAAATGGGTTTTCCTCAGCCGGGTAATGAGGAAACACCAGAAAAAACGTCAATGAAAGAGCCTAGCCACTGGCATTGCCAAAACGACCTCCCATCCATGGAAAAAATGAAGAAAACTGCCAAAACATGAATGGGGAATCCACAGGAGCTCCAAAAAACGTGAGGAAGAGGAGGACGTGAATGCATTATGGAATGGGCATGCATTTGTGGGGTTTTACTTGCCCAAGGAGTCAAGGCATGTTTTCCAAAATCTGATGGCTTCTCCAATTCGAATTTTTTATTGCCATACTCTTCCCATCCCTTTTACTGGGGGACCTTTGTTTGAATAATATTCCTTTAGGACTTGCTCACATTTTCTTCTCTACATGGATCGCTTTTGTGACGATCTTGTTGTTAAACTTATTTTTTTACTAAAGGGGAATACATTTTTTTCTTGCCTAGGATAGAATGAGATCATGTTTTTTGTCTGCTCTACATGGATCTCTTCTGTGACAAGCTTCTTGTTGAGCTTTGTTTTGTTTTTGACTTAAGGGTAATAACTTTTATTCTTGCTCTACATAGAACTAGATCATAGTTTTCATATACTTGAATTGTCTATACAAACATTTGGATTCCATCATCCACAATAATGAACCCAACACAAGACCTCAAAATTTTGTCTACAGGATGAATAAAGGAAACTTGGTTTACTAGAATAAGATGGAGATTTGAAGTAGCTTACCAATTCCATTTCAAACAGACAAGATAATTTTGTGAAGAAAACTTTGGTTCAAGAGATGGAACAATTCATGGTAGGATTGTTATTCCCTTATTAGACGTAAATTAGGTATTTTTGTTTAATGGTATACTTATTTTCAGAGGTTTTGACTTGTCCAATTTTTCCCAAGCCTAGAAAAATATAAGAAATATTTTTATAAAGAATTGGTTAAAGTTATAGAAGCGCCAGATGTTATTTTGGAGGTTCTAGATGCGAGAGATCCTATCGGAACATGATGTATATACATGGAGCGAATGGTGTTGAGAGTCGGTCCTGAAAAGTGTATGGTTTTACTTATTAATAAAATAGGTTTGTTTTTTCAACTTAGTTATATTTACATTCAGTTACAGTTCCATTTTTTTTTTTTAAATATGCCTCACTTTTCTGTTACATAAATGCTATGGAGAAAACCATGTTAAAAAAAGGGTGGAAAAGGTCATGTCACAAAGTGCAAGAAAACCATAAGAACCCATAATGTACTGAGAAATGATGATATCTTTAAAATCGTTTCGAACTAGAGGATCAAGGTCCAGGATGAAAAAAATGACAAAATTGTACGAAGTTATGGAAGAACATCTTTTAGCCTTTGCTTTTTATCATGCTTTTGGGACATGCGTAAAATATAAAGATGCTTATAATCTATTTTGACGTGATCATATTCTTGTATAGGAATTGCTATAATTACATTCCCATCTTTATTTTTAAGCTTATATTGTAAAAGGATCTTCATTGACTTCTTTTAAAAAATGGTTTACAGATCTTGTTCCTAGGGAGATTGAAGAGAAATTGCTTAAATATCTTAGAGAAGAACTACCAACTATAGCCTTTAAGTGCAACACCCAGGAGCAGCGATCAAACTTAGTATGGAAATCGGCTTCAAAAACTACCAGGAACATTCCCAGACTGCAGACCATTGATTGTCTTGGAGCTAAAACACTTGTAAGGTTGCTGAAAAATTATTCTAGAAGTCATGAGGTATGTTCATATCAATTTTTGTTTATGCCCATTGAAATGTTTTTATGAGATATTTTCCCTTTCACTATTTCATAGCTTGAACAATTCCACTCTTTTGTTCTTACATTTCTTTTAGGTCAAGCATCGGATGTGGAAGTGTGTTGATTTAGAATTTGTTTTGTTTCACTAGTAAAAGATGCAAGTTGCAGGATTCAGTAGATTCTTAATATTTTGTTCAGTGATATTTTTGTGTTTGTTTACCTCCAAAACAAGTGTTGTTCATATTTTGTATGCGTGTCTTACAACTGAAGACATCCATTATTGTTGGTGTTTCCATGCTTCCTAATGTTGGTAAAAGCATCCTTATAAATAACATAAAAAGATCACATGTTGTCGATGTGGGGGCCACCCCAGGAATAACAAGAGCGATGCAAGAAATCCAGTTAGCTAAGCATGTCAAACTATTAGACTTACCTGGAGTTTTGATGGCTAATCCTAGTGACACTAATGCAACTATTTCTCTTCGCAACTGAAAAAGGATTGAAAAATTGGAGGATCCTATATCTCCTGGTAATAAGTTCATTTTCTTTCTTGTTTGATAAATTATATATAGTATAAACATCATAGTTGGTTTATTGAGGAAAAATATATTCTACTTCTCAAGGTCAATTTCTTTTAATATGTAGTCTTTATGCAAGATCGTTGACTTTTTTCTCCTTCTCAAAGATGGAAAAAACCTATCATATGTAAGTTGTCAAACAAGCAATGAGGATAGCAGTCACTAGATATTATCCATAAATGGAAGTTGTCTCATCACCCTTATTCAAGGAAACATTAATGAATAGTGAACATATTATATGATAACAATAATATGATAATGATGTTACATTGGAACATTAAAAGGGAACCTTGGACACACATTTAAAAATCTCATACTAATATGGCTAATGCAGAAAGGGAAAAGCACACCTTGGATGCATATGTGTGTTTGTTGTCTATGTGGTAGAGATTGCAAGGACCTTTGAACTGATTATCAAAGGACATATACCTCATTCGCATCTATTAATATCATTTTTTTTTGTATTCCATTTCCATCATCAATGCTAATAAAGAAATTGTATAATCTAATCGATATGTGCATGTGTTTTCTAATAAAATGTTACATATGAACAAATTTTCAGTGATGGATATTTTGAATTTGTGTCCATCGGACAATTTGATCTCCTTATACAAGCTTCCTAGGTTCAGTTTAGTTGATGAATTTTTTAAAAAGATCGCATCAATTCATGGGAAGCTAAAGAAAGGTGGTGTAGAAAACACCATAGCAGCTGCGAGGATTGTTCTACATGACTAGAATGAAGGTATTTGAGTTCATTTCAGTGCTGTGTTGTGTAAAAATTAACCTAGTTCTTGTTGTGCATTATTTTTCCATTGAACCTTTTTCTATAGGTATGCATGTAATTATATTTACTACTATGTTTATGTATGTTCTTGCGATGGTTCAGGAAAGATACCATTTTATACATTGTCACCTACATGGAATGAGGGGGAACACCTAGAGTCTACAATCATGCCTTTCTGGGGAAAGGAGTTTGATGTGAATGAGATTTATGAAGAGGATTATGCTATGATAAACAACTTGCATTCTATGATTGATACTTCACACTTTGAAAGGCATGCTAATTTCCTTGTTAGTATGGATACCCAATTTTCAGAGGTTAGAAACTCCTTATCTTCCATTTAAAGGAAACTTCTCAGGATAAATTTGTAAGTTAATTCATCATACTATCTTGGAAAAATCTTTTTAATATGTAATGGATCAAGTCTCACAACCATTGTAGTCTAGGAATAATGGGGAAAAAACTTGTTTTCCAAAATTTCCTAACTATTAGGCCAACATTTACCTCCATATTTCTATGCAGAGTAGCATTCACCATTAGAGGCAATGTTAGGCCTTCTTTAAGGAAGCATTCAATGGTTTGGATTCATGATGGGTTGTCCTCTATTTGAGGGGTTTTCAACCTTTTTTGGTGTATATATCCATTATGGAGGATAGGTTTTGACCCCTTGTATGGAAACATCCTTCCTTTGATCCTAATATATGAAGACCATTCATCCATGAATGGTTCACATATCCCATGCAGAGAGACTTGTTACATATATAATAAGGTCCATAACTTAAATGTGATGTTTTTTATGCCCTTTTCATCCAAAAATTGCCCAGAATTGGAGTATTTGTTTCTTTCACCCGCATTACCACTTATTTGCAGTTTTGATGTTGCCTTTACCCATAGACATGATAAAAACTACCACTTTACTATTGAATGAGGGTGAAATAATGCCCATCTTTCGTGGAAAGTTAAACCACTAGTTGTTATCATTATTTTCTACCGGGTCAATAGATTCAGTTCCCTTGAGTGGTCAAGTGAACTTGAACTACTTTTTTATCTCTTAGAAACTCATTCAGAATCCACACACTCTTCCTCTAACAATTATACCCAACCTCAACACTTCCACTAGAATTTCCGTACAAACTCAAGAGTCTTCACCACTCAAGGTTATCTTTGCTTTGATACAAAATGATGTAGGTATTGGATTTTTGAATCAAAGTACACAACTAAAACCAACAACAACAACTAAATTTCAAAAAATAGAATATACATTAGCTAATTATGTTCTCTTTTATTCAAATATTGACCAAATATATTGAGCCATTATTACAATCTAAAATCAGATCCTTATAAGGTCTCTAGGATTTCTTTGATAATAAAACCTACTTCTATAGAGAGGAAAATGCCTCATCATTGTCACCATATTTATATTTTTTGCTTAGCTTTAGGGTGTGAATTTCTTTTTGAGAGTTCAAACCATGTCAACCTCTAGTTTTGAATAGGTAATTCATTATGTCAATAGAAATAATTTTTTTGGTATGAAAAAGGATATCGGAACTGTTAGGTTTGGAATATGGTCATGGGAATATATAACTTTATAAATATACCTAGGATGCAAAGAAAACATTTAATGCAATGGGCACTAACATCTTCTCTTAAGGATGCCTCTACACATTTGAAAGGATCTTCTATTTGCTTGATGTATGATTGTCCTAAAACACTGTCATTTATTGTAGAAATGGGATTCAAAGTCCATCCTCATTTCTAGATTGTTTTGATTACTTGATTTCTACATTTGTCTCACTCTTCCCTACAACTATCTATCTATCTATCTCTCAGGTATGTCCATTGTTTCGTCAGTGACTTGTCTCCTAAGAGATAAAGTGTGATCATAATATATATCTGAGTATATAAAGGAAGGTCTAAACCACATTCTTTTCTTTTTTTTGTCCATTTATAATTTTATTGCATGTGCTCGACTAATTATGTTGTACACTATGGGACTCTGCATCCAATAGACAGGTAGAGTAAATTACTACTTTCATGTTTTCAATTTCTTTTTGTTTTGTTTAAACAGTGGCATTCTAAGTGGGAATTTTAGACGAAGTTGAACAGTTGTGGGAGATTTTCTAGTTCTCTTTCGAGGTATAAATGATAGTGGGATTGGTATAGTCTATCTTTAAATTTTATTTTATATCAATATGAACATGGTTTCTTTCCTTGATTGCAGGTTAGTGGTTGTGTAAGTCATCTTTGAATAAAATGATGACATAAGTATTCATAATTCTTGTTAGGAAGCAAAATCAAAGGTATTGGTGCTAATATTTCATCTCATTTCATTTCCATTTATCTAGTGGCTAAGAGTACTTAGAGTTAATGCCCATTCTTCTTGATGTGAAATGGAATTAGTTGTTTATTTCTTTTTACTATTCTATATACATTTTGGGTGATGAGTTTCTCCATTTGCTCATCCTTTGCTTCTATGTAAACTAAAATTCTCCTTTCCATGACATCATCCACCACTATATTCATGTTACCTATGAATTTTTAGTCAAAGTCAGATATCTAGGCATGCCTCTATATTACACGGTAGATAGTTTAACATTGGATGCATGCTTGCCATTCCTATAAATTTATGAGATTTTTTCATTTTTCATCATTTAAGCATACAAAATAGTTATTATCAAGTTACTATAAATACATAATGGCTTACCTTGTAATAGTCCTTCAAGTCTTTCAAATGCATTTATTAAGTTCAAAAAAGACTTGAAGGACTAGTACAGGGTAAGCCATTATGGATCTATAGTAACTTGATAATCATTATTTTGTATGCTTTAATGATGCAAATTTTGTTTGAATATCATCATTATCAAGCAATAAAAAATTCTTAAAGGGTTCTAGCTCAATGGTAGAGCACCCACCTAATTATAGGCAAGAGGTTGGTGGTTAGATTTCTCTGTTCCCTATCATAAATTTGTGACTACGAAAACGACTAAATTCGCATGTATACGACTATTAGTAGCTAATTTCATGTATCGTATAGAGTGACTAAGGTTTATTCATATTTAGCTTAGTCATTAATATGTTATCATCTAGTATTTTATTTAGTCGTATATTTGGTCATTAATTGTTGTAATCCATGACTGAATCAGTTACTAAATTCATGACTAAATCAATGACTAATAATTCAACCTATTAATGACTAAGTGAAATACAACTAAGTTAGTCAAGCTATAAGATAGTGGAAACTAGCTACTATTAGTCATTGACTCAAAAATAGTCATTTATATCCGGATTTTAGTCATTTTTTAAGTCATTAATTCATCATTTTGTACTAGTGATTGATGCAATAGAAGCAATTGGGTTCCACATAAATCATATTATTCTTGGCTATGGATTATGTCCAAACAAGTCTAACCAGGTGTGATGCACCCGATGAATGTGCGAATTGAAGTGTTTGATTGTGAATTGAAATGTTTTATAGTTTTTTTGCAGGCACATTCAAAGAATTCTTGAAGAATTAGTTGTTCTTGAAGCTGTGAAATGGAGAATTCAACAACTCTGACTCCCAGAATAATCACACCCTTCAATTAACTTGATTGGAGGGAATATATACATATTTTATTGCGCAACAAGGGTCTATACTAGATCACCATGGGAAGAGAATTCAAACCCCAACAGTATGTTGAAAAATCAAAGTATCTGAATAAGCTTGTTGAATATTTTGTCTTCATGTTCATCCACATATCTAGGGAGATAATGGTCCATCTTGATGGATCAAAAAATCCAAAATAAGTATGGGATAAGATTGAATCCTTGTCTGGAAAGAAGGATGACCTCAGAGTCCATATTTTGGAGAATGAGCTAGTAGCACTACAACATAGTAACTTCTAAACAATACAACAATTTTTCTCAAGATTCAAATCACTGGTCATGCAATGCAAGCAGTTTAGGATTGAGAAGAAGGATGAGCAATTGGTGCTTTCCATTCTGAGCAAACTTGAACCAAAATTATATGTTTTTGTATCTACCTTTCACTCTGGAAGACTAGCTACTCTTAATTGGTGAATTCCATCCCTTGATGCCTTCATGGAGTCTCTAATACATGAACAAGATAGACTGATAAAGACAGGATCTCTCATAGCCTCTCCAAAGCAATCTCTCTTAGCTGGAAGGACAAGGAATGCACAATAAAGGAGGAAGCGGAAAGGAAAAGAAAAAAGGAACACTGAATTTGAACCTAAGGAAGAGTTTGATCCAGTAGAGGAAGCCTCGAGCTCTAAGAAGGAAAAACATCAGAGGTTTGAAAAAGGAAAGTTCTCTTACTGTATGAAAATAAACCATACAAATAAATATTATATGAAGAAGACCATAGGTTAGTTTAAAAAACTCCTTGAGCAACACAATATTTCCCTCCCTGAAGGTGCAAGGAAGGTTGAATCTGGAAAGAATATTGAATATCATGATGAGATATGCCATGCACTGAAAGCTGGTTTTTCAAAATCACGTGCCTTCCTCATTGATTCATGAGCTTCCAATTGCACGGTTGCATATAAAGAGTCATTCTCTTCATTACAAATTACAGATGATATGAGTATTCACATGGGTGATGACACTCAAATTCAAGCAGAAGGAAAGGGTTCAATCAAGTTACAGCATGGATTTTTCAATAATTTCCTATATGTACCCTCCTTAGCTACAAATTTGTTATCTATATATCATATGACACATACTGGCTCACCAAAGTGAGTTGTATTTGGTCATGAATCAATGGAGATCTTGGATATCTCAAATGGGAAGCTTATAGTGAAAGGTGTTGAAAACCATGCTTCTAAGGAATATGAATTATCACACTTTCTTCCATACTTAGATCCAATTCCATCTCAGCTGCCACATGAAAGGGAAGTTAAATTCATCCTACCTAAACCTTTTGCATATGGTAATGTTTACATTAATGTTTTAGGTTCATAATCCAAAGTAGAGGATAAAGTTGAATTAGTTTATGGAATTGAAGATGAAGCTCAATCGGATCTAGATCTAGATCCAGTCCCTACTCCCAATCCTAGGCCTAAGTGGGATCAAAATGTTATTGAGGAAATTGGGAACATGATTGGAGATTCATATGACATGAGAAGAGCAACATCCCAGTTTCAAAAAGAGATCCTTGCGCTATGTCAAGAAAATTCACTTCTTCCATAGAGGTACTACACACTCCCATAGAGATGATTCATGATGTTAAGGTATGATCAACAATTCTTCTCACTAAAGAACAAATTGGATAATATCACTCTTCCTCCAAAAAGAAGAGACAAAGTAAAAATTACTTCTCCTATCTGTCATAATATTGGAAGAAGATGGAGACATTCACATGAATAGTACCAAGAAACTACTACATGCAAGAATCATCAAACTACACTATTGCTTCACGGACATGTAGATTATAGAAATATTTTTACAAGTTCTTACTCGAAGAATAAATATTTTCTCTTAGTATGAAATCTTGATCCTCATTTTTTTCTACTTATTTTGAGAGGGTGGTTTCCCATGATATTTTCCCCATTTCCTTGTTTGCTAATCCTATTTTACTCATTTATATTGTATGGGTGGCCTTTGGACTTAGTTACCAGGGCTCACATTGTTCAAATTTAGGATTAAATGGGGGTGTTAGGATTAATTAATCCTCTGTGGCGTCCCCATGCCTCCAACCGGCGAAGAGGACACGACCCATGGCGTTGACCAACCGGGCTAAGAGCCCCATAAACATGTGCATGGTAAAAATTGAAAAAACAGATTGCTGAAAGGAAATGCATTGAATTAAAACATGCACAAGTGCCATTGTTTATCATACACAGCTATAGTTATTTATCATGCACAGTGGAATCAATATGCATTCATACATGCATGCATTCATTTAACATGTTCATCATTTTCATTAACAGAAAATAAGGTTGCAGAAGTAAAATGAACAAGATCACTTATCTTAAGAAGAACTCGATCCACAACTAGCTACGTCGCTGCAACGTTCCACCCAACCATAGGCCAGCATGCTCCTTAATCTATCAGCAGCGCTGCCACCCCTGAGCTAGGCATGATTCTCCAAGGAATAAGGGAACAAGCAGGCTTACACATAGCCAAGGATACACAAACATAGCCAAGCCAACGCAGTTGGGTTTATCAGGCCATCAAGGGCTAAATGCTAAGCTGGTGAGCTCATTGCAGAGCTAGGAACACCTACACCAGAACTAGCTTGGCTTCTAAAACACCCACACACACCCAACACAAGGAATCAGTCCCTTCTCTGCTACACAATCCCTCAGGCCCTGCATTCCCTTCCAGTGCTATTCAGGGGTTGTGGAGAAGTAAGCCAGCCATCTAGCTCTGTTTGTGTGGGTTCCACACACCAGGTTTATTAAACAAACCAAGCCCCCATCCCTACTCCCAACGCAGTCCGAAGACCAACCATTGCCCACATGCAATTAAATCAGCAATTACAGCTCAACAGGGAAGGCGACTCCCCAGGGAATTATGTAGTCCCAAATGTAACAGTGAATGTAGCTCACAACAAGGGAAAACAATGACCCGTCCTGAGCAACAAATCCAACCAGGGGAAACTTACACAGACCACGCTGAGGAAGAGAAAAATGCAGACTTCCAAATCCTGTGCGTGAAATGAATAGAACGACCATACCAGTCTGTGGGACAGCCGAAAACGTGAATGGCCCTTCACAGCAGTTCATGGATGGAATAACACGGCTCTTAGCTCGTTGCATCAGTCGAAAAACTAGGAAATTTCTGTGCGTGAGGCACATGAACGGACATTGGTCCTGCACGAAGATGAACAGCTCCCAGTTCATGCGTGGGTGAACAGACAACAGGGAAGACACAAATTAGACATGTGTGGGTGTTCAGCACAGGTGTGGAGAGGAGAATGTACCCACAGGAGTGAAACCAGGTAAATCCTGTGCGTGGAGGTGAACAAACAGTCGTGAGGCCTGCGTAGTGGAGAGTGCGTGAAGTTTCCTCTTGCCATTGTGAATTCAAACGCTGTGGTGGAGTGTGTGTGTAGGATAGGACTGACAGCCCTGCCACCCCACTCCCAAAAACAATAACTGCCATAACTTCCCCCAGCTACTAGCAGAAATTATTAATGAAGGTGGTTGGATAAGACAAGGAAAGAAGACACATGGGTATTTTCCCTTATTGGCCAAGGTTTAACAATTTCCCCACCCTTATCCTTGTGAAAATCATGCCCCTTCCTCATTTTAGTTGCCGCGATCGTAGCTGGCCGGGTTCATTTAATTAATTATAGATGCATATTTACATGGTGACAAGCATAATATATGTTGCATGCCCCGATACACCATCGGTGACAAATTTGAATCCAAAACATAGCATAACCGATCAATGGTGGGGCCTTAGCCTTTAGCTCCTCACCGTGATCATTTACATTATATACATCATGTACATTTAATGCAACGGGGTCAAAACTGGGGTGTTACATCCTCCCTTTCAACACATATTATATTTTCCCCTTTCTTAGCATAGTAGGTCATTATCACTTCACTAGTGCATGGGGAACACACCTAGGGGACACCTACCACTCATTGCCCATGTATGCATGATTTTAGGAGCCCCAGGGATCAATCCCTATAATTTAGGAACCCACTCTGAGTGCCACTAATAGTCTCCAAGAGTTGACTATAGTAGGTATTCAGTTATGTTCAATTATGCTCTGATTCCCATCAGTTAGATCACTCTCAATCATCCTAGCACCAGTTTCCATGATTTCAGGGAGGTAGGGCACCTTTTCTGACCTACCTACATCAGTTAACTAGTTGTGAACTTTTTTAGTGATCCTGAGTTCCATTAGTGAGCTCTAGTGGTGATTTTCCCACACTGAGTTAGCTTTGGATTTATTCTAGGCTGGTAGATTCAAATCCTATTTTAGGCATTCAAATTATCCTATTTGTATTACCATTGCATTACATATTTCATATTGATTAATGGATGTAAAATTATTATTCCAATTATTGGTATCATGTATGCTTAATCTGCCATGATTGATTAGTAATTACTGAACTCTTCTCTCTCTTCTACAACCTTCTTTGCTAATTGAATTCATGCAGGCATGTAGATCCTATGCTTCATTAAATTTAATAGCCCTCTAAAGTAAAGGTATATCATAAGCAACATCAAATTGATTTCCATAGTCGTTGATTCCAACATTATTAAATCTATGTGCACCATATTCTTTGACTATGTCATTAGCATCATTATAGTCTTCCATACGATCATTAGCTTGATCCTCAAAATTTTATCCATGCAGTGCTTCTTGATCAATAGGAACTTGTACAAAATATACCTCTTCATTCTTGAGAAATTCCCTAAGGCGATTTATCTTTACAATTTCAAACAATAAGTCAATCTTAGTGTATATAACAAACATTTAATGATACAAAAATTTACATATATAATATAGGAAAACAAGGACAACATAGACAACAACAAATACAACTAAAGTGAGAGTGAGCAACAAAGACAACAAATAAATGATAAATCTTGTGCAACTTATCAAGATAATTAGGGATACAACTAAAAATATGCATCAATGTTCATCTTGAAATAACTTTAAAAGAAATAACAAAAATACATTGTAATGGGATTAGACATTGTAATGACCTCTGAATAGCTGCAATTTTTTTTATCTATATACTAGATGACATATACTAACTCACCAAAGTGAGTTGTATTTGGTCATGAATCAATGGATATCTCAGATATCTCAAATGGGAAGCTCATAGTGAAAGGTGTTGCAAACCATGCCTCTAAGGAATATGAATTATCACACTTTCTTCCATACTTAGATACAGTGCCATCTCAGCTGCCACTTGAAAGGGAAGGTAAATTCATCCTACCTAAACCTTTTGCATATGATAATGTTTACATTAATGTTTCTGATTCAAAATCCAAAGCAGAGGACAAAGTTGAATCAGTTTATGGAATTGAAGATGAAGTTCAATCAGATCCAGATCTAGATCCAGTCCCTACTCCCAATCCTAGGCCTAAGTGGGCTGAAAATGTTATTAAGGCAGTTGGGAACATGATTGGAGATTCATATGACATGAGAAGTGTTAGGATTATTAATCCTCCCTTGGTCAAATATCTATTAGATTAATTTTTCCTAACTTAGGAACCTTAGTTAATTAATTGGGTTCACTAGTACAATTGGGTCCAGTTGGCCTAATGGGACCACATGTATCAGTCACTAGAGTGTGGGGAACACTACTAGAGGTTAACTTCCACTTACTGCATGTGAATGCATCAATTTGGGTGCCTCCTAGACCAATCCCTACATTTCAGGAGCCACTGGGAGTCCCGATACCAACCTACTTTAGTTAGTTGGTGTAAGTACTAGTTAGTCTCAATTAACCCCCAATTACTTTCAGTTAGTTCAAAATTAGTTAGCTAGTGCATTCCTTGCATGGATAATGCATGGCTACATGTGAAGTAGGTGCCTTTTCCCACCTACCACACTTAGTTGCACTGATTTAACTAGCTATCACTGATTGATTGAGTTGGTTGGACATCTGTGAGTTGATTTTTGACTCCGATATTGATTGAGACACAATGAGTTAGAGATTCAATTAGATACAATCAGATCCACATGGTAGATTCAAATTTCTCCCTAATGTATTCAACTTCTTCCTATTTGTAAACTATTGTAACACTGGATTTATTATTGCGAATGATACTATAAATTCCTGAGCAATACTTGTTCGTTTCTTGTGTGGTTTGTTTTGTTCAGTTTGTATATTCATTATCCATTCTTTTTCTGCAAAAATTATTAGAACTATATAATTGAATATCTAAATGGCATTCAAATTATAATATGGTATCAGAGCCTTCTCAGGAATGTTTCATGCTTGTTTCTTCCCATCAAACATCAGAAGCAGTTGGGTTTCCACAGAAGTCCCCTATGATGATTTTCTAGCTATAGATTTATTCAGAGCAGCGGAGAGGGCATGAAGGACCTTGAAAACATGTTCATGCCGGGAGGAAAAGCATGATTCTAGCAGTTCATATGTTTTAGTGTGTTATTGCAGTGAAATTGACAGGTGCTACGTAGCTTGTGTGAAGTTTTGTAGTACTTCTAGCCGGAGCAATTATGAGTTCTCAAACTCTTGAATCACAGTTCCTCACAGCTTCCAACTATCTTGATTGGAGGATTGATATGAAACAAGCCATGCGAAAGCATGGCTACCACAGGAGATCAATGTAGCTAGCCGTGCGTAGCATGGCTACCACATCTAGGATCCTCTCCGGCATTGGCATACCTTACTTCCGACTTATTTCCAGCTGAAACTAACCATCCTTTCAGCAAAAATGTCACACTTATCTGATTTAGCCTACCGGGGTATTGCAGTCGGAAACTAGGTCATTTCTTCATCAACTCAGCTCATCTTGTATGTGTATTCTCTCTGGAGCATATTCAGTCAGCTTATTAGTGGTAAGTGTTCATTCTATCCTGCAAACGCTATCCCTAATTTTAGCTATAAAATAGAGAAATTTTGCATGGCGGTTTGCATGCCTGGCTATTTCAGTAAAATTACATAAAAATAGAAAATATCAGTATTTGGGATATTATAGTGGTATCAGAGCTATCTTCTTGGCTAGCTGTGGGCTTAAGAAATGAGAAATAGATGAATACAGAAGAATACCCTTTTGTAATGTATAGGGAAAGAAGAAGTAGATGAACATGGGACTTTGAGGATATCCAACTAGAGGATATCAGTTCAGACATGGAACAAACAGGTATACACTCTCACAGGGGAAAGGGAACGGGAGAAGATGAGGACAGGATGGAGTTTCGCAAATTAGTATCTGCATTGCAATATTTAGCCAAAGGGAAAAAAGATGTACTCAATGCAATCAATAGATTATTGCCAAAACCAGAAATAGATAACAACAGTACACCTCCCTCACTGGTAGATCGAGGGCCTACAAGCAGCAGTGGAAAGGTTGCATACACCAATATACAGAATACACTGCACATATATAGCAGACCTTCCAACAGGCCTACTATGCCTCACTTCTTGGCAGATGCAGTAGGAGGTCCAGCCATTCAGGTAGAGCCTAGCGAACCTTTTGGGCTTATTTGCAGGAATACAGGGACTTAGGGGATGAGTTTCATTCCGTCATGTATTTTTCATATTTTTGCAACATGAAGAGTAGGGAAAAGCCCAAGAATTTCAATAAGGGGTTCAATCACAACTACAAGTTGCAGAAGACCTTGGGCAGGTTAACCATCCCAAACTTTGATGGGACTTGCAGAGGTTCAGCAAGGATATGGGTTCAAAATTTGGATACCTATTTCCAAATCAATCCCATGACAGAGATAGATGACATTAAATTGGGTACACTCCACCTGGACAGAGAGGCTCATGAGTGGTGGTACCACAGATTGGTGACAATGGGTCACAACACCATACACTCCTACAGTGAGTTCACTCAGAAGCTCATCAAGAGGTTTCACAGGAAGGATCCAGAGATACATTTCAGGGAGTTGGCTCAACTCAAATAGATAGGTAGTGTAGAATCCTTCATCTCAGAATTCTAAAGGATAGCAGTCATGGTAAAAGATGTGTCAGAGAGCAGGTTGACTATGTCATTCATTGTGGCCCTAACATATCCACTATGGGAATGGGTGAAATCCTAAAAACCCCCCACCCTGCAGGATGCCATTAGCAGAGCCAGAGATGTATAGGCTTCAGTCCCAAAGAATAGTTTCCCTCTCAAAACCAAATTTCTTGTTAGGGACAAGGACAAGAAACCTTTCCAGCAGGATGTTCCCAAGAAAACCTGGTTAAACGAGGACACTAGAAAAGACTTAAGGTAGAAGAAACTATGTTTCACTTGTCAGGAACCATGGGTGCCAGGACACAGGTGTGTAGGGAAGGCGAAGGCTCACTATGAGCAGGAAGCCACAAAAGAACTACGGGCAACTGAGGAAGAATCACTCCAGGGTGATACACCAGAGGGAGTCATTGCTACATTATTTGGAGTACCAAGATTCCATACTCTTAGGGTCAGAGGAGTAGTACAGGGTCACAGAGTAGGAGTATTTATTAATGGGGGAGCAACCCACAATTTCATTGACTCCACTTGGGTAGCCAAGAGAGGTATTTAGACTGATAATTTCAAAGGATTCACTATAGCGGTAGCTGGGAACTCCAGCATGGAGTGCAACTACTAGATTCTGTTAGAAAAATAGGACCGCAGAGCAATGACAGATATACAGTTAAATCAATAAACAAGATGCAAAAAACACATTAAACATTACAGAGAGACACAGATATAACGTGGTTCACCCAAACGATGGGCTACATCCACAAACAAATTTGCCAGTCCTTTTATTTCAGTCCAGAAAGATGAAGGGATACACCCTGCAGCAAAACCACTGCACTTCCTCTTCACGCTCTCACAGTCTCTCTTCCAGTACAATACAATGCCCACATCCAGTACACTACAGTACCCAGTGCAATTTACAATGGAGCCTCCTCAAGCCTTATAAAGGCTTAATCACATGCAATACCATGGGACAATACCATGGGCTACAACAAAACCATGTGCCCAAACCATGTGCTAGACCTAACCACCTTTGACTCAATCCCAAGTCAAGGTTAACACATGCAATACCATGGGACAATACCATGGGTTACAACAAACCATGTGCCCAAAACATGTGCTAGACCTAACCACCTTTGACTCGATCTCAAGTCAAGGTTAACACTAACAATCCCCCCTTTAAACTTGACTTGGAGTAATCACCAACTCCCCTCAAGTATTTACCGAGGAATCTTACATACACCCCCCTATCACCTAGGTCTATCTCCCGACTTTATCGATGAGTTACCAGGGGTATGCATGCCTTACCAGGTCTTACAGCCATATGCCCATTTACATGCAAACCGCTCCATTACATTTTTATGTGCCTTCATGGTGAATAATCACAGCAACTCTACCGCTGCTACACTTGCTGGACCTTGGACTTCGAAAATTTCTTATTTTCACCTTCATGCTTTAAGGCCAACAGAAACCGAGCAGAAACTCAGTTTCTCTCTGGTTACTCCCTTTGTCAACATGTCTGCAGGATTCTAGCTAGTGTGAATCTTTTCCAATTTTAACAGTTCTTCATCTAGAACAGATCTTATGAAGTGGTACTTGAGTTCTATATGTTTAGTCCTTGAATTAAAGACTGAGTTCTTTGCAAGATGAATGGCACTCTGGCTATCACTGTACAGCCTACTATTCTCCTGTTTCTTACCCAATTATTCCATGACCCTCTGCAACCAAATCATCTCCTTACTAGCCTTTGTAGCAGTAACATACTCTGCTTCCATTGTTGAAAGTGCAACAACCTGTTGCAGTTTTGAAATCCAACTTACTGCTATTCCACCTACAGTGAACACATACCCTATGGTGCTCCTCCTGTTGTCTTTATCACCAGCCATATCTGCATCAACATATCCATGTAGAACAGTGTCTGAACCTCCAAAACATAATGCATGAGAAGTGGTACCTCTCAAATACCTGAGAATCCACTGTACTTCTTTCCAATGCTCTTTACCTGGATTATTCATATACCTTCTCACAAATCCCACTGCATGTGCAATATCTGGTCTTGTGCACACCATGGCATACATCAAGCTCCCAACTGCTAATGAATAGGGAATCTTGGACATGTAATCTATCTCTTCCTATGTCTCTGGACACATATGCTTGCTTAGTTTGAAATGGCTTACCAAAGGTGTGCTGACTGGTTTTGCATTCTACATTCTAAACCTCTGCAACACCTTTTCTATGTACTCACCTTGAGATAATATCAATTTGCAATTTTTCCTGTCTCTTGTTATTCTCATACCAAGGATTTGCTTTGCAGCACCCAAATCCTTCATCGCAAATGATTTAGCTAGTTTTCTTTTGAGCACATTTATATCCTACATGTTAGACCCTGCAACAAGCATGTCATCCACATACAATAACAAGATAATATATCTTTTGTTATCTAGCCTCTTGAAATAAGCACATTGGTCAGAATGACATCTATCATAACCTTGTTCTGTCATAAACTTATCAAATTTTAAATACCACTGCCTTGGAGCTTGCTTCAGGCCATACAAGCTCTTCTTCAACCTGCAAACCAAATTCTCCTTCCCTTTGACCTCATACCCTTGTGGCTACTGCATATAAATCTATTCCTCCAAATCCCCATGGAGAAAGGTCGTTTTTACATCTAATTGTTCAAAATGCAAATATTCTAACGCCACTAGACTTAAAATAGTTCTAATTGAAGTCATTTTAACAATAGGAGAAAATATTTCATCAAAGTCTATACCTTTCTTTTGTGCAAACCCCTTTACAACAAGTCAAGCCTTGTATCACTTCTTTCCTCCATCTTCTTCCTTCAACCTGTAAACCCATTTATTCTGCAGTACCCTTTTTCCTACAGGAAACTTAACCAGATCCCAAGGCTGGTTTCTTACCAATGAGTCCATCTCCTCATCCATGCCTTGCTCCCACTTCTTTCTAGTTTCTACCTGCATTGCTTCTTCAAAACATTCTGCCTCACCAGAATCAGTCATCAATAAATAATACAGTGAAGGAGAGAATCGTTCAGGGGGTCTACTTAACCTGATAGACCTTCTTACAGTTGCAGGAGTTTCAGGTACCTACTGCTGCTCTTGATTTTCTGGTGCCTTTGGAACTTCATTTTCTTTGATTTCATTAAGCACTATGTACTCTATGTTTTCCTTTTCTTCTTTCTTTCCCTGCAACTGATCTTTGTACATGACCTTTTCATTGAATACTACATCTCTACTCCTAATGATTTTGCGATTTTTAAGATCCCATAAGCTATAACCAAAATCATCAACCCCGTATCTAATAAAGGTACATTTCTTGGATTTAGCCTCAAGCTTTGTTCTATCATCTTTATCAATATGAACAAATGCTTCACAACCAAAAGTTCTCAGAAATGAGTATTTTACCTGTTTACCTGTCCATGCCTCCTCTGGAATTCCACCATCAAAAGTGCTTGAAGGCCCTCTGTTTATTAAATAAATAGAAGTGTTTACAGCATCAGCCCAAAACTGTAAGGGCAACCCTGCATGCAATCTCATACTACCTTGCACGCTCCATGATCGTTCTGTTCATCCTTTCTGACATGCCATTTTCTTGGGGTGTTCCAAGGACTGTCTTCTCTTTGCGAATCCCATTGTGTGATCAGTAACTATCAAACTCCTTGCTGCAGTACTCGCCTCCATTATCAGATCTGAGACATTTCAACCTTTTTCCTGTCTCATTCTCAGCCAAATATTTCCACTTCTTAAAAGTATCAAACACATCAGATTTCTGTCTAATGCAATAAACCCAACTTTTTCTAGTTGCATCATCAATAAAAGTAACATAATAACGAGAGCCACCAAGAGATTGTACCTGAGCTGGTCCCCATACATCTGTATGGACAAGCTCTAACTTTTCACTCTTCTTTTGTTTCCCAACACTGAGAAATCTAACTCTCTTCTGTTTTCCATAAACACAATTCTCACAAAATTCCAAACTTACTTGCTTCAGATCTGGAAGCAGTTTCCTTGAGTGGAGAATTTGCATCCCCTTCTCACTCATGTGGCCAAGCCTATGATGCCACAACGCTGCACCTGTTTCTATGGAAGCTACAGAAATAGAATAATCAGTGTTATGAGGACATAAATATAACGTACCTATCCTATTTCCTTTTGCAATTACCATTGATCCTTTAGTGACCTTCCACCACGTTTCTCCAAATGTAGACAAACAGCCACCATCTCCCAACTGCCCTGTTGAGATGAGATTTCTTTTCATAGCAGGAATGTGCCTTGCATCCTTTAGCAACCGGTCATTTCCATTATTTAGTTTAATCAGTACCTTACCTTTTCCAACAATTTTACATGGTTCATCATCCCCCAATAACACATGTCCAAAATCACCTTGAACATAATCATAAAAGAATTTCCTATGGGGTGTAGCATGACATGAAGCCCCTGAATCTACTACCCAGTAATCACTGGTATTATCTAATGCAAGAATCAAAGCATCTTGTAACACATCACCTACTACATTTTCTTCCTAGGTAGTCTCTTGTTGCCTCTCACCTTTCTTCTTTGGTGCTCTGCAGTCTTTCTTTAGATGTCCTTTCTTACCACAGTTCCAGCATTCTATTTTTCCGAATCAGGACTTGGATCTTCCCTTTTTAGACTTGCCATGATTTCCTGGGCTCCTTCCTCTCTCTTTTTATCTCCCTCTGCTCTCCATGGTCAACGCATTACCTGATGTCTCACCTGTGCTTTTCCTTCGCATTTCCTCGCTAAGAATAACACTAACAACATCATCAAACTTAAGAGTGCTTGAACTAGAGACAGAGTTACTTACAGCCATGACCAAGCTATTCCAGATTTCTGGAAATGAGCACAATATTAGAAGAGCCCTAACCTCATCATCAAAGTTCACTTTTACAGAACTTAACTTACTGGTAAGTGTATTAAACTCATTTAAATGGTCAGCAACAGATCCACTTTCCGACATCTTCATATTAAATAAACGCTTCATTAAAAATACCTTGTTAGAAGCCGAGGGTTTTTCGTAGAGCTTACTCAATGCGCTCATCACACCCTCTATTGTTATTTCTTTCGAAATATTGAAGGCCACTGACGAAGCCAGGAATAGCCGTATTGTTCCTAGTGCCTTTCTGTCAAGAACCTCCCATTATTCATCCTTCATAGCCGCTGGTTGTTTTTCTTTTCCGCCCAATGGCAGGTACAAATCTTTCTGGTATAGATAGTCCTCCATTTGCATCTTCCATAACTGATAGTTTTGGCCGTTAAATTTATCAACCCTAAACTTTCCTTCTTCTGCCATTGCTCCCACTCGAACCAGGAACCCTTCTTTCCTACGAGTTTACAAACCAAATAGACCTTTTGGCTCTGATACCAATTGTTAGAAAAATAGGACCGCAGGGCAATAATAGATATACAGTTAAATCAATAAACAAGATGCAAAAAACACATTAAACATTACATAGAGACACAGATATAACGTGGTTCACCCAAACGATGTGCTACGTCCACAAACAAATTTGTCAGTCCTTTTATTTCAGTCCAGAAAGATGAAGGGATACACCCTGCAGCAAAACCACTGCACTTCCTCTTCACGCTCTCACAGTCTCTCTTCCAGTACAATACAATGCCCACATCCAGTACACTACAGTACCCAGTGAAATTTACAATGGAGCCTCCTCAAGCCTTATAAAGGCTTAATCACATGCAATACCATGGGACAATACCATGGGCTACAACAAAACCATGTGCCCAAACCATGTGCTAGACCTAACCACCTTTGACTCAATCCCAAGTCAAGGTTAACACATGCAATACCATGGGACAATAACATGGGCTACAACAAACCATATGCCCAAAATATGTGCTAGACCTAACCACCTTTGACTCGATCTCAATTCAAGGTTAACACTAACAGATTCCAAAATTGAATGTCACATTAGGTAACTATCAGATGACAGATTCATTTTATGTAGTAGATGTATTAGATACTCATGTAGTATTGGGTGTTCAGTGGCTTTATTCAATAGGGAAATATACTATAGACTACCGGGCAATGGAAATGGAATTACAGGGGCCAGATGACAAACGGGTAGTTTTGAGGGGCATGAACACTTATCCCCCAAAACCGGTCTCGTCACAGAGAATGGAGGAGTACTCAGATAGGATGATATAGAATGGGCTGCAAAATGTTTTGTCACCTTTAGGAAACCCCCAGAAACCAACACACAACACCCAAGTGACATTCAAGCCTTATTATAGAAGCATGAAAAGGTATTTCGGGACCTTCCATCAGGTAGACCTCCAGACCGAGGATTTGAACATATTATTGAGCTAGAGGAGGGGACACAGACAGTCATCATCAATCCTTATTGGCATCCCAAAATATATAAGGATGAGATTGAGAAAATGATCAAAGAATTGCTGGATCTTGGATACATTCGGCCCCGTTCCAGCCCCTTCGCATATTCAGTGGTATTGGTCAAGAAGAAGGATGGTACACTGCAAATGTGCATCGACTATCGAGCACTCAACAAAAATACCATTAAAAACAAGTATCCCATCCCTAGAATTGATGAACTCATGGACAAACTATGGGGTGCCAAATAATTTTCCAAGATTGATCTTCGCTCGGGGTACCATTAGATCTGAGTAAGTGACCAAGAAATCTCCAAAACATCTTTCCATTGTCACTATGGTCACTATGATTTTTTGGTCATGCCTTTTGGACTTACCAATGCTCCAGCCACTTTTCAGTCGTGCATGAACCATACCTTCAGAGTTCAGCTACGTAAGTTTTTGCTAGTATTCTTTGATGACATCCTAATTTACAGGAAAAACATGGGAGGAGCATCTGAAACACCTAAACGAAGTACTGAGCATTCTAGAAGAACACTCACTTTACGTGAAAATCTCCAAGTGTGAATTTGGCATGAAGGAAATGTTGTATCTAGGGCACATAATCAGTGAAAAAGGAGTACATGTTGACAAGGAGAAAATTTGAGCTATCAGAGATTGGCCTGCACCAAAAATAGTCACAGAATTGAGAGTACTCTTAGGTCTATGCACTTATTACCAAAGGTATGTTAAGGGATTCTCCCAATTTGCAGCATACTTTACAGATCTCACAAAGAAGGGAGCATTTACTTGGACATAACTAGTATAGAAAACTTTCGAGGAGATGAAAGTCATTATTAGTTCTTGTCATGTTTTAGCATTACTGAAATTCTCACAACCATTTGTAGTAAAATGTGATGCCTCGGGGGAAGGGCTAGGAGTAGTATTGATGCAAAATCATCACCCTATTGCATTTGAGAGCCGTAAATTGAAGAACTACAAGCGCCACTACTCCATATATGACAAAGAAATGCTAACCATATTATATTCTCTCACGAAGTTTAGACAGTACCTGGTGGGCAGTAAGTTCAAAATCAAAACAGATCATAACAGCCTCAATTATTTCTTGGAGTAGAAGGAACTGAATGAGCGCCAACAGAAATGGATCAGCAAAGTACAAGCCTACGATTTTGAGATCAAGTATGTAAAAGGTAAGAATAATGTGGTAGATGATGCATTATCCAGGAGTCCTACCTCACTATCTCTCATGAGTATATCCACAGATTGGAGGGCACTTCTCTTAGTGGAATACTCCAAAAATAAATTCGCTTGCGAATTATTGGATGGACAAATTCAGGATGACAGGTACAGGATTGTCGATGACATCATCTATTACAAGAACAAGATATACCTTGTCCCAGAATCAACTTTGATGAAAAAGATCATACAGGCAGCACATGACTCTCGATTATCAGGACATCAGGGTTTCTTGAAGACCTACAGATAGATCCGAGAGAGGTTCTCATGGAAGGGCCTCAAAGGGGAAGTTATGCAGCACGTACGAGAATGTAGCATATGTCAGTAGAACAAGATTGAGAACATCCATCCAGCAGGGTTTCTTCAACCACAACCAATTCCAGAACAAAAGTGGGAAAGTGTCTCCATGGACTTCATTGCAGAATTTCCCAAGGTCCAAGGGTGGGATTGTTTATATTTCATAGTTGATAAACTGACCAAGTTTGCACATTTATTTTCTGTATCATCTGATTAGTCTACAGCTCAAGTAGCTGAGTTATTCTTAAGGGAATGGGTTACCTAAGACCATTGTCAATGATCGGGATAGTAGATTCAAAGGTTCCTTCTGGCAGGAACTATTCAAATTAGTGGGGACCGAACTGTATACCAGCACGAGTTATCATCCCCAGAGCGATGGACAAACTGAAATTATCAACAAGTGGATTGAAGGATATCTGAGGAACTATATAACAGGGTAGCAACGAACCTAGATTAAATGGCTACACTTAGAGGAGTACTTCTACAATACTACCTATCACATGTCTATTAGGATGACACCTTTTAAGGAATTGTATGGCTACGAGGCCTTGGACTATGCATATTTAGCATTTGGAGATAGTAGGGATCCTAAGGCAAAGGATTGGATATAGGACAGTCAGGATATTCTTAAAATCTTGAAGGAAAACTTACAGACATCCCAGAATCAACAAAAGTTATATGCAGACAGACATAGGGTTGAGTGGAGCTTTGAGGTAGGAGATTTGGTATACTTAAGGCTCCAACCTTACAGACAATATTCACTTAAGAAGAAAGGAGTGGAAAAGTTAAAACCCCGCTTCTATGGACCCTACAGAATAATCAGGAAGGTGGGAGAGGTGGCATATGAACTAAGCTACCACAGGAAAGTAAAATTCACAATGTATTCCATGTGTCAAACCTGAAAAATACCATTGGGAAACACATTGCTCCATCAACATAATTACCTCCTTTAGATGATGAAGGACTACTAATATTGATTCCTAAACGGATCATACAGACTAGAGAAAGGAAACTCAGGAACTGGGTAATTAGGGAATACTTGGTTCAAGGGAAAGAACTACCACTAGAGGATGCCACATGGGAAGGTGAACATGTATTGCAGCATCCCAGTTTGCAGTTGCTTGAGGACAAGCAATCTCAAGCAGGTAGGACTGTAATGTACTCATCTTATTAGGCATTGAGGACCAAAACCGCTAACCTATGTGATTCCTATGGGTTCGAGCGGTTACTGACAGTTAGGGAATCAACTGAAGACTGATGCCATCTACATAAAATATAGGGAATCAATATGATATCACCATTAGGCCAAGAGGGGCACTGGGGCCAAAGGCCACCTTTATGCATGACATCTAAGCATTATTTAATGATGCATGCGCCCATTTAAGTCTCCATGTGCATGCATGCAAGTCAACTGCAAATTAGAAATTAAAGTGACCTAATTAGGTCAAAAGTTAGGGTTTTCATAGTTGAAAGTTATAAAATGAAGATAAAGTGAATGGAGACTTTACTTTTGGATTATTATTATTTTGGAGCTCTTGAGAAGCAGCACAGCGTGCGGCTACAATAGTTGGGGTTGGAGACAGCGTCTTCAGTTAACGGGATTTTGGCAGTGAGACATCTACCCTAATCTCCTTCAGGATAAACCATCCAGGTTTGTCACCGTATCTATTGCATTCATCATTATCCAGTATTCTAGCATAAGTCTGAAGGTAATTGCAGATTCATCCGTATAGCTAGGGGCATTTAGCTAGGAAAACCCTAGTCATTCACCAGGACTCTGGATCACTATATTTATTCTGCATGTGGCCTGCATCCTCACTGATAGGATCACTCTATTGCATTGGGTGATTATCAGCTATCATATTTCCCATCTGGGGCAACTAGCAGTAGTTTACAGGGTTGTGGGGGCATGAGCAGTAGACTGGGAGATCAATTCGCTAGGACATCTGGGAGGTCAAAACCCTTGCATGCTCCATCCATCCTCTCCACCACTGGCATGCCTTCCTTTCGACTTATTTCCAGCTAAAACTGACCATCCCTTCAGCAAAAATGTCACACTTATCTGATTCATCCTACTGAGGTATTGTAGTGGGAAACTAGGTCATTTCTTCATCATCTCAGCTCATCTTGCATGTGTATTCTCTCTAGAGCATATTCAGCTGGATTATTAGTGGTAAGTGTTCATTCTATCCTGCAAACCCTAACCCTAATTTCAGCTATAAAATAGGCAAATTTGGCATGGAAGTTTGCATGCCTAGCTATTTTAGTAAAATTGCATAGAAATATAAAATATCAGTATTTGGGATATTACATCCTGGGAAAATCTTGATAGCTTGTTTAACAAACAAGATGAGCTTCAGGGACACATTTTGGATAATTTGTTGGTAACTTTACATCCTAGCAGTTTCGAGACTATTGAGCAATTATTTACTAAATTCAAGTCTCTAGTACTCCAGTGTAGATAATGCGGGATACAGCGAAAGGATGAGTATAATGTCCTTTCCATACTCAACAAACTAGGCCCTCAGTATTCTGTATTTGTTTCCATATTTCATTCCAAGAAGGAAAGCTTTCCTGATTGGAAGGTTCCTTCCTTAGCTTATTTTTTCAAGTCCTTAATCAAGGAGCAAGACAAGTTGATGAGAATGGGAGTCATCAAGACCTCCAAAGATCAAGCTCTCCTAGTTTCTAACTCTTCCAAAGCGTGAGAAAAGGGGAAATCAAGGAAGAAGGATCCAAAGGCATCTGATTCGAAGCCTAAACAAAATCATAAAACTTCTGAAGGGGCCTCCGCCTCTAAGAAGAATAAGTTTGAAAAGAATTTATGTCCTTATTGTGAAAAGGGGTACCATCTTGAAGATCATTGTATGAGGAAAGAAATTGATCAAATGTCAGCTCTTCTCAAGCAACATAACATTGCTTCCCCAAGAGCAAAGAATCCTGATGAAGAACCATAGACAGAAGATACTGAAAGGTGTCACGCTTTGAAATAAACTATATCTCCATTGTCATCATACATAATAGATTCTGGATTTTCCAATCACATGGTTTCTTCTAGAGAATCCTTCTCTACCCTCTCACTAAAAAAGAGGCCAAACATTCACATGGGAGATGATTCCTAGATTCCAGCGGAAGGAAGGGGCTCAGACAGAGTGAAGCATGGTGAGTTCAAGAATGTCTTATATGTGCCCTCCCTTGCTGCTAACATGTTGTCTGTTTACCAGATGACTCATACAGGCTCTTCCAAGAGAGTTACATTCGATCCAAAATCAGTTGAGATTACATAAAAAGCCACTGGAATACTTGTAGTGAAAGGTATTGCAAATCACTTTACCAATGCTTATGAGTTCTCACATTTCTTACCTGTTTCTCCTCCTACATATTTATTGTCTTGTGCTAACAACACCAACAAGATTTGGCATGAGATATTTGGCCATCTCAATTTCAAATATCTGAAGCTACTCCACAATGATAAAATGGTTGAAGGTTTTCCCTCCATCCAAACTTTCGATGGAGTATGTGTTGGTTGTTTGGTAGGTAAGCATCCAGAAAAGAAGTATGATGTTGGGAAGGCACATAGAGCTGCCTCTACACTTGATTTGATACATAGTGATGTAGCAGGTGTATAAATAATAGATCAATGCTATGTGCAATGATGCTAAGAAGAAGCACAGGAAATAGATCTTGCTACTAAGAATTCTCACAAGCATGCATAGGAAAAATAGAGAGAAGAAAAGAGACTGAATCACATGAATGAAGGGATGAATATTGGTGTGTATCCTTCCATTTAATAGTGTACATAAATAGTAAATCCCTCATAGGAAAATAGAATTTTATGGAAACAACTCATAAAGCTCAAAAAGGCCGACTTACCAAAATATAGCAAAACCCCCATAGGTGGATAAAGCACTTACTAAATCTATCAAGGACCTCAAGAGTTGGAAAAATCATGAGTGATTTGTCAAGGAGATGGAAATAACATGCTAATCCTAGAAAATGGAGAAAAAATAATGGAGGATGGGTTGGAAACAAAATCTCCCAGTTTCCTAGTTGACTAGCTTTTATCTTATCCATAGAAAAGCAGGAAAAGCAGAAAAAGCAGAATCTGCTGTAAAGTCATGTATACTAATTTTGGATGGTCAAAAGGTGGTCAAGATCAACCCAAAATTGGAAATAAATCATTCCTAGGATATAGATGGCATGTATTGACTTTAAGGTGCAAGTGGATGCCAACTAATTAAGCTAGTGGGTGAATAATTAATCAAATAATGATTAATTATTTTATCCTAAGTTGTGAGTGGGTTTAATATATTCCAACACCCCCCTATAATTCTGACTTTATGATGGTATGACAAAAAAATATGGATGCATATGGATGCATATAGGGCCCAGCAACAAGGCTATGGTCACCCTTTAACAATTATTATGTCCAGAAAAGTGAGGAAAGAGGCAAAACCACATGGGGAAAATCCTCCCTCAAGATAGGAAAAGGCACAAAATTTGAAATATGTCTTCAACATATCTTCATATTCACTTTAATTAGCTGACTGAACTGCTTCTGGATGAAGGAATTGCTGAAGAAATCATGAACTCCATGATCATGCGCTAGAGTGTAGAACCTGCAAGAAGGAAGATGAGAGACTCCTTGTATCTCATCAACTGATGAAGTAGGAGCATTATCTAAATGCTTCTTTATTCTGTCAAACTCTGATCTACAAACATAATATGAAATGGAAAATATATCTGTGCATACTCCTTCCCAAAGAGTACAAAAAATAAGGCAATTTATTTCACTTTCAATTCCCTGAATAGCTGCAAAATTGTGATGTGAATCACATGTCAATATTCCAATCTGATGTAGCACCTGTATAGATATGATATGAGGCTGATAAAACTCTGATATATAAAAAATATTAGCATATGGAACAGCAAGGACAAAGGCTTCGGTGGCTCCATGAGGATATAGGGCTAGACTAGGAAAATTATGAGCAACTGTGGAAAACTGAAAGGTGTAAACATATGAATAATGGATGGGCATAAGATCTGAACCATAAGTGTTTAGAACAGATCCAAACATGTTTAATATCATTCCATATATGACTAAGGACATGGATAACCAGCCACTGAAAGTTAGGAAAGACTTCAAACCATGTAAGATCAATATCACTGCATAAGAGACCAATGAGGAATCAACTAGTGAGCTTGGGATTTGTATAGTCTTTGGATTATTCAGAGATATGGTAGATGGTATGGATGGTGGTATTATATGTGTATCAACCTGCAAATATGCTTTTAAATCAAAATCCAAAGGATAACATATAAGCATATCAATAGACTCATGGGAATACACTAGTAATGAATCCTTTGTATGAAAGGAGGAAAGAATGAGATGTTCACAATCTTCAAGAAGGATCTGAGTATTCATGCCAAGAACAAAGGAGGATATGCTGAAGCACATGAGATCAAGTAAGGTAAGTGGTATGACACAAATAAGGCTTGATGTGGCTAAGCAAACATCCTGGAAGTCACTGGGTTGCGCACCATCAATGAGAGAGGTATGCAAGAGGTGTAAAGAATCTTGCACATAGATCTCAAAATCTAAGATAGGAGATTGAGAGAACAATGAATGGGTTATAGGATCATAATCAATATCAGCAGCAGCTCCATATGTTACTTCTTTTTCATCAATAGTATCACAAGAAGAAAAATCACCTTCAAGAGACACAGAAAAAGATGGCTCTTCAATATTTGCTTCTTCATTAAAGGAGGAAGCATTTGAATGAAAGAGGGCAGCAGCAACATGAACTGTATGAGAAAATTCATCATCATGATCAACTTCATCAGAGAATGTAGAGGCCAAGAAATATTGAGAAAGAGAACAAGAGGAGATGCTAGGTTCGCTCCATGCTTCATCTTCAATTTCCTGCAAACCAAAAGCTTTGTCCAAAATTTTCCAAAGCTCAAATGGAAATTCAGCAGAATCTATGAGATGATATATATTTGGAGACATTCCCAAACACATAATTCCATAAGCTCTATCACAATTATTTATCCAATCAATCTTCTCTTCATTAGACTTAGGTTCACTCAATGCACCAATGGAGACATCAAAGAGACATTGCCTCTTCAAGTATGCACTCATATTTGGCTTCCAATCAGCATAGTTGAAAGGAGATAGTAGAGGAACTTTTGAATCCATATTGAATTTGTTGATATGCTCTAAGAGATACTCTCTGCAACGTGCAAAACAAACTAGGAGAAAATCTTGTAAGCTAGACAAGCTCTTCTTTAGAGAGGGATAGGAGACTGGATGTGCTCCTCAACTCTGTAGAACTTGATCAACCTTGCTGCTCTGATACCATGTAGAAATAATAGATCAATGCTATGTGCAATTATGCTAAGAAGAAGCACAGGAAATAGATCTTGCTATTAAGAATTCTCACAAGCATGCATAGGAAAAATAGAGAGAAGAAAAGAGACTGAATCACATGAATGAAGGGATGAATATTGGTGTGTATCCTTCCATTGAATAGTGTACATAAATATTACATCCCTCATAGGAAAATCGAATTGTATGGAAACAACTCATAAAGCTCAAAAAGGCTGACTTACCAAAATATAGCAAAACCCCCATAGGTGGATAAAGCACTTACTAAATCTATCAAGGACCTCACGACTTGGAAAAAGCATGAGTGAGTTGTAAAGGAGATGGAAATAACATGCTAATCCTAGAAAATGGAGAAAAACTAATGGAGGATGGGTTGGAAACAAAAGCTCCCAGTTTCCTAGTTGACTAGCTTTTATCTTATCCATAGAAAAGCAAGAAAAGTAGAAAAAGCAGAATAAAGCAGAATCTGCTGTAAAGTCCTGCATACTAATTTTGGATGGTCAAAAGGTGGTCAAGATCAACCCAGAATTGGAAATAAATCATTCCTAGGATATAGATGGCATGTATTGACTTTAAGGTGCAAGTGGATGCCAACTAATTAAGCTAGTGGGTGAATAATTAATCAAATAATGATTAATTATTTTATCCTAAGTTGTGGGTGGGTTTAATATATTCCAACAGCAAGACCTATTCCCCAAAACTCCATTAATGGTTCCAGGTACTTCCTAACCTTTATTAATGATTGTTCATGGTACTATCAGATCTACTTCATGAAACAATAATCAAAAGTTTTTGAGAATTTTAAAGTTTTTAAATCTATGGTTGAGAACAGTTTCAATAAGAAGATCAAGTCAATAAGATCTGATAAGGGAGGAGAGTACATCTAAGGAGATTTCCAGAGTTTATGTAAATAAAATGGGATTCAAATGGAACACTCGGTTCCATACACACGACAACAAAATGGTGTGGATGAGAGCAAGAATAGATCACTGAAAGAGATGGCAACATGCCTTCTCCATGCCAAGCATCTACCTCCTTCTCTTTGGGCTTCAGCAGTAAATTGTTCTTTGTATTTGCATAATAGGGTGCCCCACAAGTCAGTGGTTAGGGTTACTCCATTCGAAGCACTGCATGGGTATAAGCCCAATGTCTCTCATCTGAGAGTTTTTGGTTCCAAATCTTGGGCCAGAATACCACTTAACAAGAGGAAGGCCTCCCAAGCCCAAAGTAGCGAATACATTCTACTGGGATATGCAGAAGATGCAAAATATTACAAAGTGATGGATGTTGCAACCAAAAGATGCTTCATTGAAAGAAGTATCCAGTTCGAAGAATATCAGCTGCATGATACTCCTCTAGTAGCATAGGAACGTATAACTATTTATCCATTTATTTTTTATGATGATGATGATGTGCCACAAGTTTCAGATTCAGATGAAGAAGATCACATTCAGCATGATCATGTTATTGATACTGAATTTCAAGAGATTCTAGATCCAAATCCAATACCTATTCCTAATCAGAATCCTAAACCCAGATGGGATCAAAAGCTTATTG
Organism: Pseudotsuga menziesii; assembly: GCA_001517045.1. Taxonomy (NCBI): domain Eukaryota; kingdom Viridiplantae; phylum Streptophyta; class Pinopsida; order Pinales; family Pinaceae; genus Pseudotsuga; species Pseudotsuga menziesii. The sequence continues at coordinate 82,256 of LPNX011039940.1, forward strand.
ATGCACTTGGAAGTAGTGTTGGAGATCCAAAATATAGAAGAATAACAAGGTCCCAATATCATAATGAGCATGCTACACTATCTCTCATAGATTATATCTCTACAACATGGTGCAACAAAGTTGTAGGTCGGTGCTACTTGATGATGGCGAATGATCAGCTACATGGCCCACAGAAGTAGAAACTTGATCATTCTTTACCTTCACCATCCAGAAGAAACAAATAGAGTCATCAGTTCAGAAGTACATTGAGAGGTCCATTGATGGACCATGCTGCTGCATAGAGCTGCAATTTTGCAGCAGTGTTTTGCTCAAGTTATTTTTCTAAGGAGGAAGCTTCTTTCTTCTAAATATAGCTTGCATATTTCTATTTTTCTGCTTATTTGGAGGGGGGGGTTTCCCATGAGGTTTTACCATGTTTCCTCGATTGTATTAAGAAACATTTTTTTACTATCTTTGAGATTGTATTTGGGTGACCTATGGTCTTGTTACCAGGGCCCACAATTGTCCAAGTTAGGTTTCAAGCGGGGTGTTAGGATTATTAATCCTCCCTTGTTCAAATGTCTATTAGAATAATTTTTCCCAACTTAGGAACCTTAATTAATTAATTAGGTCCACTAGTACAATTGGATCCACTTGGCATAATGGGACCACATGTACCAGTCATTGGAGTGTGGGGAACATTGCTAGAGGTTAAATTCCACTTACTACATGTGCATGCATTAATTTGGGTGTCTCCTAGACCAATCCCAACATTTTAGGAGCCACTAGGAGTCTCGACACCAACCTACTTCAGTTAGTTGGTGTTAGTAATAGTTAGTCTCAGTTATCCCCCAATTACTTTCAGTTAGCTCACAATTAGTTAGATAGCGCATGCCTTGCATGGATAATGCATGGTTTCATGTGGAGTAGGCACCTTTACCCACCTACCACACTCAGTTGCACTGAGTTAACTAGCTACCACTAATTGATTGAGTTAGTTAGACATCTAGAAGTTGATTTTGGACTCCAATATTGATTGAGACACCATGAGTTAGAGATTCAATTGAAAATAGTCAGATCCACATGGTAGATTCGAATTGCTCCTTAATGCATTCGAGTTCTTCCTATTTGTAAACTATTGTAACACCAGATTTATTATTGTGAATGATACTGTAAATTCCTGAGCAATACTTGTCTGTTTCCTATGTGGTTTGTTTTGTTCAGTTTGTATCTTCATTCTCCATTCTTTTGCTACAAAAATTATTAGAACTATATGCTTGAAGATCTAAATGGCATTCAAATTCTAATAAGAAGAACAAGATCCCAGTTTTAAAAAGAGAGCCTTGCGCCATGTCAAGAAAATTCACTTCTTCCATAGAGGTGCTACAACTTCCCATAGAGATTATTCATGATGGTAAGGTATGATCAACAATTCTTCTCACTAAAGAACAAATTGCATCATATCACTCTTCCTCCAAAAATAAGAGACAAAGGAAAAATTACTTCTCCGATCTATCATAATATTGGAAGAATATGGAGACATTCACATGAATAATACCAAGAAACTACTGCACACAACAACGATCATACTGCATTATTGCTTCACAAGGATGTAGATTACAGAAATATTTTTACAAGTTCTTACTCGAAGAATAATTTTTTTGTCTTAGTATGAAATATTGATCCTAGTTTTTTATGCTTATTTTGAGAGGGGTTTCCCATGAGGTTTTCCCCATTTCGTTGTTTGTTAATTATTTTTTATTCATTTATATTGTATGGGTGACCTTTGGACTTAGTTACCAGGGCCCAGGTTGTTCAAAGTTAGGATTAAATGGGGATGTTAGGATTAATTAACCCTCCCTTTCAACACATCGTCTATTTGTCCCTTTCCTAGCTTAGGAGGTCATTATCACAACACTAGTGCATGGGGGACACACCTAGGGGCCACCTACCACTCACTGCACATGTATGCATGATTTTAGGATCTCCAAGGATCAGTACCTATAATTTAGGAACCCACTCTAAGTGCCATCAACAGTCTCCAGCAGTTGACTCTAGTAGGTATTCAGTTATGTTCAGTTATGCTTTGATTCCCTTTAGTTAGATCACTCTCAGTCATCCTAGCACCATTTTCCATGATTTAAGGGAGGTAGGGCACATTTTATCACCTACCTACATCAGTTAACTGGTTGTGAACTTTTTTAGTGATTTTGAGTTCCATTAGTGAGCTCTAGTGGTGATTTTTCCACACTGAGTTAGCTCTGGATTCAGTCTAGGATGGTAGATTCGAATCCTATTTTAGGCATTCAAAATATCCTATTTGTATTACCATTGAATTACATATTTCATATTGATTAATGGATGTAACATTATTCTTCCAATTATTGGTATCATGTATGTTTAATCTGCCATGAATTATTGATAAGTCATTACTAAACTATTATCTCTCTTCTACAACCTTCTTTTCTAATTGAATTCATGGAGGCATGCAAATCCTATGCTTCATTAAATTTAACAGCCCTCTAAAGTAAAGGTATATCATAAAAAACATCAAATTGATTTCCATCGTCGTCGATTCCAACATTATTAAATGTCTCTCAGATAAATCTTTGTGTACCGTATTCTTTGACTGCGTTATTAGCATCATTATATTCTTCCATAGGATCATTAGATTGATCCTCAAAATTTTCTCCATGCAGTACTTCTTGATCAATAGGAACTTGTACAAACTATACGTCTTCATCCTCGAGCAATTACCTAGGGTGATTTCTCTTTACAATTACAAACAATAAATTAATCTTAGTGTATATAACAAACATTTAATGATACAAACATTTACATATATAACATAGGAAACCAAAGACAACATAGACAACGACAAAGACAATTTAGGTGAGAGTGAGCAACAAAGACACCAAATCAATGATAAAGCCTGTGCAACTTATCAAGATAATTAGGAATAATTAAAAAGATGCATCAATGTTCATCTCGAAATAAATTTAAAAGAAACAACATGAAGACATTGTAATGGGATTAGACATTGTAATGACCTTTGAATGGGGCCGATGTTGAAATTTTTATCAAATTGTTTCTATATGCAGTGGAATTTTACAGGGACAAAATGTTCACATTCCTTGCCGATATGGGAGGGTTTCCATACTAAACGATGACTCAAGTCATTATCAATTTTTATATATTTAATTAATTGTTATAAAAAATTATCTACTAACATTACTGTTTATGAAAAAATATGAGTATATATTTGGACTCTAAACACTTTTTAACCAAAAAATATACATATAATTAGATTTGGAAATAAAAATAAAAATATTATTTTACTAAATAAGAATAAAGTAAATTCTGGCCAATATAACCTCTTACTCTTTAATCCCCTAAAATACATACATAAAATAATAATACATTATTTTTTGTCTGCATTTAACATATAAACATTAATGAAAAGAATCTTTAATACAAAGACATATAATGAATAACTTACTAATGGATGATATTCATGACCACCTTCAATGAGTCCATATAATCTACAATGTTTGACAGTCATTGTTATTATAATTCTCCTTCATTTCAAGCCTTGCATATTTTACAGGGGCAATAACATTTTGCATACTTCAAAGCCCCATCTGTAGATACAACATTTCATTGACCTCATTGAGAAATTCTCTGTGACATGTTTACTCAACAAACCTTCAATGAATATTTTACATTATGAATAGTACAAAATAATCCCTACAACATTCGAAAATTGTCGAAAGCACAACAAAAATGTCGAATCTATTCGATTATATAAACTACCAACTACCTAATTATAGACGTTATTAAACAGTTACTAAATTAAATGTGAAATCCTTGAAATATCCAATAGTTCTTGAATAAGTGTCGGATATCCGATAGTTTGAGTTGGAGATCTAACACTTCTTGAGAATTAGTCGGATATTCGACGATATTGGGAATTAAAAAAAAATCAAAAAGACAATTACCATCCAACATTTTTCTTTGATTTTCATATATTGTTAGATTTCATCGTCATATTTTCTGCCCATATGTATTAGTGAGTTATTATGTGATAGGAAATATTTATGGAGCCTTGGATCTTCTCTCTTGATCTTTCTCTAAGAAAATAAATGTATTAGTAATTTCAAATGACTAAACCTGTCCACTCTCATTTATTTGTTGTGGTATTTTCAGGGGTGTGGCATCAGGGAAAGGATCCCATATATCTTTTACATTTTCTACAAACAATAATTCATTAGGCTCAATAGTAATAAGATCAGGGTTAGTAAGGTTCACACCTTCTTTTTGTGATATTTCTTGAATGGGATCAATCTCTTATGAAGAAAAAAGTATGCTACCTTTGTTTCTTTGTTTCTTACCAGGATCCATTTCCTCTACTTTTGTCTTAGTCTTTTTCTTCTAAGGTTATTCTTGGAAAATTAGTTCTTATGCTCTCCTTGTAGGAGCTTATATGGAATTTCTTATCTCTCATTTTGCCTCTTTAGTCCCAACATCTGATATTTGAATTGCCTCTTTCATGGGTAAACATAGAAGAGATCTATGATACTCATAAATTCTTGATGCCTTCTCTTTTACTATCTCACTCATGGAATGAATCGTATGTTGAGCATTCGTGACAATAGATTCTTTTTTATTTTTTGGTTTCTCTTGCTATTGAAACACCTTTAGTCTGTTCCGATTAACCAATCTCTAGAATGAGGCATGTTTGAGTTTTTGTCTCCCGTGATTCCTTTTTTCTGATTGATCATGCTCCTTTCCTGGTGGGATCTTAGTATCTTAATCTTTCTTTGTACCAAGTATGTCTTGTCCTTCCTAAACGATCGTTCTGTCAACTGTCAACTCAGGAATTTGGGAGCCTTGATGTGTTTCATGTACATAAGCCCCTATGCCCACTCTTCTAGGCCTCTTCTCAATTTGAATGGGTTATGTACTTATTGAGCCTTCCTTCCCCAATCCCTATCATGGAGTGAATCCCAGGGATAACATCATTGGCATGGCTTGCGGATATTTCTCCAACTTTTGGGGAGCTAGAGGAAATGAGTGTTAGTCATTTCTATCTCTTTTCCTTTGGTGCCACATTCATCTTTCAAAAGATATCATGATTGTTCTACTTCTTTCTCAACCCATCCGTCTATCTCAGGTACTTCTTTACTTGCATCACCTGCATGATATGCCTCATATAATTCATTAGATTTCTGATCTTCTTGGATATGCTGGTAAGGGATATTTGTTTTATGTAAAAAAATTTGTATCCTCCACCAGAATCCACTCCTATTCTGATATTTCATACCTTGTACTCTAGTGTACTCATCATCCCTATTTTGGAAAGGACTAGTGCATTTCAATTCCTCCATGGAGACTAGTTCCCCTTAAGGTTTGTAGAAGGTGTAATAAGGTGGCACTTCAATGTGATGAGGAACAGGAACAATAAATTCTTTCCTAATCAATTCAACAATTTTTTTCCTTCTTGAATAATTTTCTATACTTCTTCAAAAGAGTCTTTATTTGCTAGCTTCTCTACTTCATTTCTAGGCTCATGATCTTCTTTCTTCACCATTATTATATTATTTTCTTTACTAATAATGAAATGTGGGTCATATTTTCATGCCGAGTCGAGAGGCAGAGCAAGATTTTTAATGATTTGTACAATTGTTGTAATACCTCTCTTATGATTAATAGCATATCGTCCCATTGATTTGGGAATTCAATTCCGGCCTTCTTCTTAGATTGCAAATAATGAAGATTATCTACCTTTATCATCTGAATTACATATGCCAGGAAAAACGTCTCGGGGGTAAGGAGTCTGGGTAATTTGTGAGGAGAAGATTTAGTGCCATACAACCTAATCACTGTGTACTCTTATTGCGGGTACCAATCACCTATTTTTGTAGCTTCTCCTGCAAGATGGAGATACAACATGATTTCTTGAGCCATGTGTTCTAGTTCTTTCCCTTGAATTAGTGTAAATGTCTGATACATAAATATGGAGACAAATCATATCCAAGAGACATTTTCTTTCTCCTTGTTTTATCCAAGGAATCCAATCATACACTCAATTTGGTCTTCCATTTTCAACTTTGCATAGCTCAAGAAGGGATAATTTTAGGGGCAAATTTTAGCCCAGTGGGCTATTTTTCCAGGTTTTTCTCCCAAAAAAGATTCGCCATTTTGCATTTTTTGAAGCCCTGTTTCACCCAATTTTGATGGGGTAAACTTTTTTCACCCTAAAAATCGTCAAATTATTATATAAACGATATAAAATCCTTGGAAATTAAAATAATTTTTGAAAAATATCTCCAATCATTTTATAGTTGGTGTTTTAAGAATTGGTAATATTCACCAACATTTATACACTTTTAAATAAGTATGGTTCCTCAAAATCATCCCTGAGCTCAAGGTTCTCAAAATGGTGAGATTGATAGAAAATCAACAAGTAAACAAGGTATGAATAATATCTGAAAACCCCATTTTTTCAAATGCTACTAACTAGTTTCTGATCCCTACTTCTAGGGATTTTGGATAATTGAGATTGGGAAGGTTCTCAATATTATATCTATCAATCAAACTTTAATTCCTTCATCAACATTCTCATCAAAATATTTACCCAGTATAATGGTAAAGGAAGAGAGAGTTTGTTGGTTCCATGGTGAGAAGTTGGATCGCATCCAGAGATGAAGATGATCTGTCTATTATTTTGGTACATGCACCTGATGTATTTTTTATCCTCTCTCTCTCTAAGGTATATTTCTTTTCATAATATGCATCTATTGTTTCCTGGTAAAATTGAGTCCCATCATTTGTAGTTCCCAACATGTTTGTAACAGATTTAGCAGAAATCTCGAAAAGGATTATTCCATCATTGGCCTTGATGATTTCCTTTGCACTATCATAATTACTAGCACATAATTGAGCGAATTCAGGAAATAGGAAAACATCGGGGAATAAATGTTGGTCTAGCCAGGACTCCCAAAATCTACCCATTTTGGATGATTTTCCTTGAGCATTTTGAAATTTCTCAGTGGTTATTCCTATCAATGTTTTGGCAGATTTTGGTACGAGGAGGACCAACCTCAGCCCAGCGGTCTAAAAAATATGGTAAACGAGATGAAGAGGTGTTAGAAAGGTCTGACTGGTTTGAAAAGGATACATAAGAGGTCGACTGAGATGAAGCATATTTTTTTCTACCCATTTTAAATAATTTGTGGCACCACATTATTAGTCCTGATTTTATGCGCTAAAAAGGGGTAAGATATGAATATAGCAGATACAGAGGATATCAAGAAATTAGGAATTGAGATTTTGAGGAACTACGTAGCCATTATAGGTGATTGTCAGAATCAAAAGATGACAAATTTTACTTACTTGGATACATTGAAATTGTCTAATCTAGATCCTTGAATGTATTTTTTGATATCCTACACTCGCAAACTTAAAAGCATAAACTAGTAATTGATCAATTCTAATATTGTTCCCAGTTTAGAGAGATAAACTATGAGTTTTGATTTTTGTTGTTTTTTAAATTTTAAGCTTTCGAGCTCCTTAAATTCTTCACCAATGACCATTTAAGTGATGTTCGGGTCATGACTGACACCATTTCCAGATTAGGGGAACTTAGTCAGAAATTTAGTTGGATAGTTGGTGCAAATGGTCTAGACGACAGTATATATGATGATAATCATTATAGACGACGATAAGGACATATCTCAGTGAACTTTTCGGCTTGACTTTTTTCTGATGGAGATTTAAATTAGTGTCAAGTTGTACCCAAAAATATTACTTTTTCGGTGAAGGTATGATATCCCGTGAATGGTGTAGATCTTCTTTAAATTATCGATCAAGCCATTTGCGTACTAGTGCTCTTATGTGCTTTAATTTTTATCTAGCTATCGTCGGCGTTTGAGATCTATTTTCAACTTGTTGCACTTTTAATTTGGATTGTTGAAGACATAAACACATATGGGACTTGTTTTTTTTCCATTCAAGATCACAAATGACTGCAATTTACTTTGCAACTATTGCAAGACTCAATCTGGACCGTCACCAAAACACAACTTCATGGTTTCGGTTTCCTTCCATTAGCTGTTGCAGGCAGTTCGGGATTTCCATGGTGATGTCCCGTTGTTAATCGCATCCATCCATGATGGAGGATAGTCGTGAGTATGTGTGCAATCAAGCATTTCCACCAACGGTTGGGATTATATCCTAGGATAATCATGTTCATTGAAGGATAAATATTGTGTTTTGGGTGCATGCACAAAAAACAGTGCATCAACGGCTTGGATCATTGGAATGATTAAGCGCCAATGGTTCCGATTTGATCTCATCTTTTTTTTTAATTTCTTTTAATGTCGTTTAAAAAAATATGGTTAGAACAATTCATTAGGTGGTATTTTGACATTTTTGAATGCGGACGATTGCGTGGAACCATTTTGGAGATTAGTCGGCCCATTGTTTTAATGTCACCAAGGCTCAAATTCAAAATTATTCAGCGAGGAATGATTTATCGTATAATCTAATGATGACCAAAATCAATGAAGGAGACAATTTTTGGAAGGAAAAGGTTGAAACTAATGCCAAGAAATTCCAGGGAAGAAGAAGAGAAAATGAAGTGTAGAGAAGAGCAGAGAGGAAGAACGGGAAAGGGAAGAGAAAGCAGAGAAGCCGATATGAGATATCTATAATAATTTTTTGAATTTGAATTTTGGTTGATAAAAATTGTAAACCCTACCGGAGGCAATTTTAGGTTTTATGTGAATCAAGAGTTCCTCTCAAACTCTGTAATTTCCATGTAATCTATCGTTTTTTGAGCAAATAGCTGAATGAGAAATTATAATTTTCTTTTATGTGTTTGGAAGAGTGTTTGAAATTGTTTCTTGAAAGAGGTTGTGCGTTGCATTGTTGCAGTCTGGTAGTGTTTGCTTTGTTGTAGAACCCTATGCGCCAACACCACAAAGTCACTTCTAAACTCACACTAAAATAGACAAAAAGTTCAGAGGCTCAAAGTTTCACTTTAAAATTTGGATTAAAGAAGACATTTAATTTTATGTGCATCGCCATTGTAGAAATTAACGGTGATGTTTAAAGTTGTGACCGTCACTATTGAAAAATTCAATGGTGAGAGTTAATTCTATGCACGTCACCATTGCAGAAATTAACAGTGATATTCATTTGTGATCGTCACCATTAATAAAACTTCGGTGGCTATCCTCAAATATTCATAACATTTTTTTTAAATTTGAATCGAAATGGTGACGGTCCTTTCTCACTCATCGCCAATGATGTTATGATGACATACATTAAATATGTCACTTTTGTTCTTCTCCATTGGCGACAGTCGATAACCATAATTGGTTATGGACATTGTGTGTCTCCATATCTCCTTTCTTTTGACCGTCGCCTTTGGAGACATTCATTTTTTGATGACAGAGTTGATTTAAACCGTCACTAATGAGGTTTGGGTGACGATCATTGAAGCTATGTCGGTGTTGTCCTCTGGAATTGGTGATGGTCTTGGACCATCACAATTGATGATTATTGGTGACAAGATTAACGCGTCTGCATAATACACTTTTGACTACAGTGCCTTTGGCAACGTTTAGTTTTTTGGTGACAAGCCAATTTACACAATAAACAATGAGGTTACAGTGACAATCATTAAATCTATGTCACTATTGTACTGAAGAATTGGTGATGGTCACTAGCTGTCACAATCCATGCTTATTGGTGATGGGCATAATGCGTCTCCATATCTCCTTTCGTTTGGTTATCCTACCTTTGGCGACGTTTGGTTTTTTGGTGATGGAAGACATTTAAACCCTCACCAATAAGATTATGGTGACGGTCGTTAAACCTATGTCACTATTGATGTTTGGAATTGGCAACGATTTCTAGTCGTCACAAGCTATGTTTATTGGTGACGGACATAGCCCATCTCTATATCCCCTTCCCTTTTGGCTATGTCACATTTAGTGACGAAGACACTTTTGACCATCACCGATGAGGTTATGGTGATGTTTTTCGCCCTTCATCGTAGTCCTTTTTTCTAGTCCTTTTTTCTTGTAGTGTTCGATGATAATATGAAAAATTATATTACATGTTTGGATAATACCCTTGGGATAGGTTGGTAGTTTCTTTACCTAGTTAAATTCATGTTCACGAAGATATTTGAGCCCAGCGTAAGACGAATCATATTCCTATGACTCATACAAAATTAATCGCGTTGACTCCTAGGAGTTTCCACGTGTAATTAAGTGCTATCGTAAAGGAAATTGGTTCAACGTATACATGGGTTTACGATCTCATTAATAATGGATGAAATAAATTCTTAGAGGTCGTAGCTAGTAGAGTATTAAGATCATCATTGAGTTGTATATGAAGGTATGAAATGATTTTTGATGGACAATTCATAGAATATAGAATATCTATTTTCAATGTACAATTTGGGCACGATTATTGCACAAGACAAAACTTTTTAATTAACTCCACTTGTGATTAAAAATCTGGTAATTTGATAAAAGAATTTTTATTAAGAATTTGGAATAATAGGGTATTGGAATAAATTAGCATAAATCTATTTTAAACTTGGATTTATCAAGTATTGAGAGGGATCCCTTTTGATACTTGATAGATTTAGGTTTAAAATGGATCTATGCTAGTTTAATAATTTTTATATTTTATTTAAATTGATATAAACCTCGTTTCTCGCAACACGATTATAATAACTATTTATTCACGTAATAAATGAATGGTAGATACCTTGTTTGAGAATATCTTATTAAATGTAAAACATGTAAATTTGGATGAAAACTTATTTATGATGACAATCTAGATTTTTTTCATTGCACTGGAAACAAGGTATAAGGTATGTGTATAGCCACGAGGTGTGGGTATGAAAAGTGAGAATTGTTTAGTATGTTTAGAATCTGAATCTAAATCCCCTGACACAAAGTCAAACCTTTCTCAATTATTTGTTTTTGAATCCATGAAACCTTGTAACACTCGATGTTAAACCATACGTGTGTACAATGCTATTATCTATGTGTGATAGGGGAAGTGTTAGAGAAGATTACATGTTGGGCATGTAAAAGCAAAAATGTGAATAAAAAGGAACTCAAAACCTTGAACACTTGAGGCTTTTAAATATCAAACTATTTACTTAGGAATCAATGGGAGTAATCAAATCTCTTAGGAATCAATGGGAGTAATGGGAGTAATGGGAATAATCAAATTTTTTAGGGCATTTGGGTCAAATTTATATAAAATGGAGACATTTCTTTGTGGATTTATGTATTTTTAGAGTTTTTTTTATATTTTTTTATTAGGTTATAGAATGTGATTCTTGCATTGTCACAATATGGCTGGATTAATTTGCCAAAGTTTTTGTTATAAATACCTTGCTCATTTTAATGTCTCTTTATTGATTTGTGTTTTGTATGTTTTAACCAATTCCATTTTAATGTCCCTTTATTGATTTGTGTTTTGTATATGTTTCAGCCAATTCCTATATAGGTTGTGGAGACTAAATATATTATATTATAAAACTACAATTATTTAAGTAATTAAATTATTTTCTTTTTATTTGTTCGTTCTTTCTTTATATAGAGAGAAAACAAAATCAAACTTGTTGAATTTTGGCTTTGGTCAATGCTATTTCCTCTCAAAAATATTTACCTAGTAAAAAGGATCTCAAACTTTGTGTTTTGCATAAAAACTAAAGAAATGGTGCCCTCGAACAAAAAAAAATGTTTAATTAACTTTGAGATTTCTCACCATTTAACTGTTCTTTTGCCCCTATTATGTTTTAGTGAATTTATTAAACCAACCTAATATGTATAAATACATTCCTCTACATGCATAATCATCTTAATACATAGTCATCTTAAAGACAACTTTGCACTATTTTTGCATGTCTCCTAAGCTTAAGAAAATCTCGCATATTGTTAAATATGAAAGTTGAAAGGCAAGTTTTTTTTTAATTGTTGGTTTGGTTTCCTGTGTTGAATTTTATACAGTAGATATTGTGTTACATAATATACTTTTGAAGTTTTTTTTTCATTTTTTGGAAAATAAATATTCACAGAATGTGAATATTATGTTTTTATTTTTAGGAGACATCTAAAAATTCGATAATTTGGATTAAATGACCATTTTTGAATATAGTGTTTTTTATTTTGCAAAAATAAAATGGAACTGTATTTTAATCTAGATTTTGATGGTAGAAAATAGATTTATCACCATAAAAAAAACCTTTAAACCTCCTCAAATTTTAGAATTTGGTAAATGCAACCAAGGCTTTTAAAAACTCCAGTAAGAATTCTTCAAAATCCTGCCAAAAAAATTCATCTATTTTAACAAAAACCATCAATTTTTTAAACTATACTTTATTTTAATATTTCTAAATAATTATTTATGATGGTTTTTTTTTCAAATGAACATTCATTACACACCATATTTTTGTTAGAATTTCTTATGTCAAATTTTGAAAAAGAAATATTCACATTGTATTCCATTCACGAAGTTATATATATAATTTCAACATGATAATTATGGTTTAGATAATTTAGATGGGCCAATCATTAAAACATTAAAATTTGTAAATAGTAATTTTTAATTACTTTTTAAAAAAAAATTAGCTTTTGGATTGGAATTCATATCATAGTATCTTTTTGTTAGTTTCATATAGGTCAAAATTTGTAAAATAAATCATGTAAATAGTGTGTTTTGATTTTAATAAAAGTTATATATAACAAATATTGAAATTTGTAAATATTTTTTTTTTTTTTAAATAAGATTTTAGATGGGCATCTTTTATATATATATCATAATTTAAATGAACCAACCATTGAAATTTGTAAACAATAATTTAGAGTGGTTTTTTTTTAATAATTCTTTAATTTCAAGCTACCTATTTTATGAGTTGCTCACTAAAATATCTAGATAATTATTTTCAATGATTTTGTGGGGTTTATTAGTTTCAAATGTTCATTCATAAAAATCATGTTTATGGTGATTGGATGAGTGCATTTAGGTAATTTAATAAACTTTTATATGTTGTTGTAATAAATTGGCATATGTTTTTTTTTGAAATTGAGTTGTTAAATCTAAAAGACATGAGTTTCTTTCTTTTTTAAATTAAAAGAAATATAGTTTAAAATAGAATAAAATAAATTAGTTAAGGTGATTAGTTTTTATGAATTGAAAATAGGAAATCACTAGATAAATATAATTTTCTTTTGCGTGACTTCAACACTTTTTCTCTTAGTAAATGTTATTCTTGCATTTTTTGTAATTCTAGATTTATAGTTGGATCCAAACAAATGACATTCCCCACTGCATTTATGCAAAACAACAAAAAATTGTCACATTTCCCCTTTTAAATGCATTAGCACTAGGTTTTTTCCCTGTCCTTGCTTAACAAAACATGAGCATCTTTCAAAACATATGCTAACACTCTAGCCAAATGATACGATATGCAAGTAAAAGGACATCATCTCCTGAAAATTGTTTTTTATAGTGATTATTTTCAACCCTTCTCAGTGTCCATGGATTAAGATTTGTTATTGCCATACATTCTTAGCAATTAGTGCTTCATCATTTAAACACTTGTAAAAAGCACCCACACTTGACAATCTCTTTGAAGAGACAATGATAGCTGGTCTCTTCTCCTCCTATCTTGATGTACCTAAAGAAATTATGACATGACTTGCTATCCAATAAGAAAACATTGTTCTTCTCAAAGAATTTTTGTGTTTAATAGATTGTCTATTGGAATGGTTTCCCAAAGCATTTGTCATTTCACATCAATAGTTTTTATTCTCAATCCTGACCAATGTCAATGCGTTCTTAACTTCATTTTATGTACCTATAACACTAGTAAGATGGTCATTTTCCTATTTAGATTATAGCATTACACACTTGTGTATTTAAGTTTAAACCCATTCTCTGTTGCAAATAGAAAAAAAAAACATTGGTAATCTCTCTCTCTCTCTCTCTCTCTCCCTTGTTTCCTTCTCTTTGTTCTAACATTTTTTTGTTGTTGTTATCCCAAATAAGACTCCATATAAATTCATCTCACACATACACCCAATGTTTCATGCTATCACAGATCACCAAGAAATGGGAAAGAAAGATGAGACAAAACAAAAAATGGCTCCCTCTCTATTAGCACAACTTCAAATAGTTTTGATTTAAACATGTATGTATTAAATGTAGTTTTTCAACGATAAACATATTGGGACTAAAAAACTTAAAATGGAAAGATATAGATCATACCTAGGTTGGCTTTCAACTATTTCGATTAGATTGTTTCCATTACTATATTGGAGATTGTATATTTGATGCATTGGTCGTTTTGCTCCATACTCGATCCACATCAACTGAAATAAGAGAGGGAACAATAAATCATTTATGTTTTAGTTTTGAGTGTAGAGATCCTATTGCATTGCAATCTATACAAACTGACATGGAAATCGACTACTTGTTAGAATTACATGACACTTCAAGTGTGAATGAATATTTGGATCGAATGTCTCAATTCTCTTCACAATCAAATTAAAAAAATATTTACAAACTCTAGGGTGACATATTTTGCATCAAATGGTTTTCCAACTAGCTAAAAGTCCCTCTGTATTTCTGGTCATTAAAGAAACAAACAAAATACCTTCACTTTAATGCTACAAAAATTGGCTATTTCTACAATATATTGTTCCATGACCAGTCAAAAACATATGGACACTTTGAATCATTAATTTCATACAAGTTACAAAGAAACAAAGAGCATAAATATCGATGGCCTTCTCAAAACATTTACAAAATCCTATGTACAAACAAGGAGGCTGATATTTCCTCGTTACAAAAACCATTTTTGCAACAAGGATTTTTCATTGTTCTTGAACCTTTTGTCGACTAGCATGAGTCATTTTTTCAATCTATTTGAATATTTTCGATGTTTGCATATAGTTGCAACATCAGAAAAATAATTGCACTGACTTTTTTCAATTGCCTCCTTTCAACTGACAATAGAGAAATGAAATCCCTAAAGGCCTTTGTCAAAGAAAATATAATCAATAAAAAATTGCATCCCTTATTGGACATATATTATACAATTGGGATAGACATATTTCATTGGACAAATAGAAACAGGTCAATTTGTCATTTAATGATTTCCTAAGCTAATAGAAGTTACAATATGCCTATGGGACATGGACCTACGAAAAATTGAAGCAATATTTTTCTCAACAAACTCTTCAACAAAAATTTTCCATTTACCACAAGCACCATTATACAAAATTCACTTCCATTTCAAACCTTTGATAAGAATAGCTCCTGAAACAATGCCTTTACAAAATTTTCACCCACCAATTGAAAATCTATTGTATGCTCCAAGGGAAAGATGCAAAGAAAATATGCACATGGTTCGAACTAATACATTCAACCAACAAAAAAACTACAATGGACGACAAAACAAAACAACAAATCTCTATTGAAGAACAAAAAAATGGATCTCGGTTTAACGTAGATACTCGTTGCTCATATCTTTGCACAAGTTCCTTGACGATGGGAGACACCATTCATAATGGTGTTTTTGCAAAGAATTTTCACTATTTGAAACACAATTTATGTAAATAGGTAATATATATTCATCAAAGACAAAAGCAATATGAAAAAATATGCAAAATCAATCATTGCATACCTTATACTTAATCAAGATATGCCAATTCATCCATGTGTGGTTTTCCAACGGCTACATTTCAAAATACATGTGTGTAATCAGCAACCACACATTTCCACATTTTCATAATTTACATGATCTATGAAAGACTCTATAGTTCTTTCAAAACATAGAAAGATATTCATTTTTTGCAAAAACTAACTAGTCAATGGCCATTTTCCAACATTTGCATCGCCTTCACAAATTCATCGCAATATTTTGTTGCCATCTGTAAGTGGTTTGACACCATTTGAGGAACATATAGTGTCACCAAGAACAATATTTGCATAGATAATACAACTTGGTTGTAAAAGATATCAACTTGGACTTACTGGAACAATAATAAATGTCCCAACAAATCTAGATAAAGTTCAGCAAACACTACCCATTGATCTAGATGACACATTAATAGTTGTAGTTATGATAAAATGGAAAGTATAGTACAAAAATGCATTCCTGGTTGGAAATATCCGCCCAAATTTTAGGATGGTTTCACTTAAGGCCCTTTTCAAAGAAAATCTCTACAAAGATGAAGGTGTTGTTATCAACACATGTTGGGAGAAAACGTTCCATAGCGTGCTTATCTAGGAATCAAATACACTAACGATTATGCAAGAAACAGAAACACTTGAAAATGAAATTGACATGGATCTGATATCTAAAACATTGGTACATGGATATGGAGAAAAATTCTTACAAGATGATTTAAGCAACAAAATCATTGAAATTGCACCTTCATAGCACTTACGTCCATTGGACATCTTCCAAGAAAAATATTTTGTTAGCAATAAAAGTAACACCCTTGACAATGGTGGTCTCAAAACATATTACTATTTCACTCACAACACGAAGATCGGAATTTTAGAACAATTGAGAGCTTTAATCTTTCATTTAACCATTGCTTCCAAAAATGAATAAATGTTTGAAGACAAGGTGGCTCTAAAAATTCCAAGTCCATGACCACTTAAGGGCCAAAACCTAGTTCCTATAACTCACATAATGGAAAAAATGCCTAACATGGCTATTAATTGTCTTAGAAATACTGAAAATCAAGTTTGATGCCTAAAAAGCTAGGTAAAGTGGGTTTTTTTGAAGGAAATAATAAAAAATATTAAAAAATACTAATCCCACATTCATGGTTAAGTGATTGGGTGCACAAACCCCTATCCTATATAAGGAAGGTATACGATCTTAATTACAGGAGACCAATTAGAGAGTAAAGGGATGCTAGAGAAACTGAGGGCTAGAAATGACTTTTATACTACAAAGGTTTTTGGGCATCAAAGGCATTGATGGTAGAGGAGTAGGTCTAAGCTATGGAGAAGGAAGAAACTTTCAAGGGTTGTAAGTATTTCTCCATGTTCATCTATCATGAATCAATTCATTTTTCTTCCTAATTCTTGTTCAATTTTTTCCCTTCAAGTTTCATGTTGATGTACATTTGGTAGGAAATTAGATCTAAACTATATTTATTAAAGATAGTTTGGTAGGATAGTATGAAGTATTTTGTGGTGAGATTTGTATGTGTGAAGGATATTCAAGGAGATGCAAAGACAACCATCAAAGAAATCCATCAAACTTCAAGGATACTGTAAAAGGTATTCTACTCCATTCCTACCTTTCTCAAAATCCATGAAAGAAGGTTTAATATCTCAGGATTATTATGCTAATTGGTTTGTTTTCTACTAATTGGGATTCACCTACCCCATAGAAATAGGAGAGTATGATATAGCTTCAGTTGTATAATACTCCACTAACAGAATGGCAACCATACTAGGGAGCTAAGGGGTTCTTTTCTTGAAACTATTTTTCTTACATTTTCCCCCTTGTTTGGGTGTTTCTCACCTTTAAATATTTTAATGCATGCTTTATATTTTTCTTAGAAGGATTTAGTTTAGTTCTAGAGGTCAAAACCGACTTGATTTCACCCTTAATTTTTCATTTTCTAAGAAATTTGGGTTCGAATCTTGGGTTTTTCCTTTATTTAGCTTGTTTATTCCCTTTCATAGCCTACGCAAAGCGTCATCCTCCCTTGATTCCCTGTTGGACTCACCTAAGTGCCTCGATGACACTATGTTCATCAATACAACAATGCACCGACCACGGTATGGAAGAGTCAAGGATCTTGATCTTTTTATGGTTGGATCTTCAGTTTTGGATCATTTGATTTGATTTTTTTGTTGTAGATGTCTCAGGAATATTCTAATAGAGTTTTTAGCCAATATTAACCTCTCGTTTACTAGGATTTATGGATTTTTGAAGGATTTTAAAGTTTTGTGTGCATTTGGCTTGAGATTGAAAATTATTTAATCACTGATTTTTGGCCTTGGATTGAGTTCATTTTATACTTTTCATAACCTTGGTTGATATCCAAAACATTTGTTGAGACCTATTAGGCCTTTTAGGATCATTTTTGAAGTATTTAGGGATGCTTTCCCTTGAATTTGGAAGGCTTGGAAACCTCCTTAAAAAGATAGGAAAAATCACTTTGAGTAGTAGTTTTTTTAGCCGTGTTCAATTTTTCTTTAAAAGATGGATCTGAAAGTTTATGAAATGTTTACCATTTAGGTCCTTTATTTCATTCTTGAACATATAAGGGAATTGTTAAAAGAATTGAAGAACATGACGCATTGTTTCAATTTATGAACTTTTAGGCCATGAATTTTGAAGTCACGTGAGCTTGATAACCTACCACAAAACTTGAAATCACAACTAAGACACATTTAATAGCATCATTTAAATCAAATTCACATAAATTATAAAAAATATAGAACTGTCACTTAAGATCACTTCAAACACAATGAGAGGACCTTGCTCATTATTTTCAAAGTTCTTGATATACATTGTGTTCGAGCCCTACGTATCCTCTTCTGTCATGTTCCAATTTTGACAGCACCATGAAGCAGATCGAAACCCATGGATTCTAGTGACAAATTGAATTAAATAATTAATGAGGGGTTAAGATGAGGCAATTAATTAATTTGGAGTGTGCATTTAAATTTATCCATAGTTGCTACCCACTTGGAATAAATAATTATGGAGCATTTAATATTATTGGTGCAATTAATATTTTTATTTGTTATGTTGAATAAATGTAGAAATTGTCCCACCAATTCAAATTAGTGGATAAGGTTGGAGGAATTACTTGGAGTAGAAGTCAAGTAAGCAATAGAGTCCAAAAATGTTGCCAAAAATGAGAAAAGAGGAATATTTCTGGAAAAGAAGCATAAATCCAGAAAGCAGGATAAGACAGGAAAAGCAAGAAAGTATAAAAAGAGGAAAAAGAAGGAAATCCAATGCAAAACAAAGCTAGGAAAGTATGTCCACTCATGGGTGACCTATTCTCACAAGTCACCAAGCCAAGTAACTTTCTCAACGTGTCAACATTCATTCTATAAAAGAATTATTCCAACTCCCTTTCACATATTTTTCTATTTTTTTTGTTGTATATGTTGAGTTGTGCTTATGTGAGCATTGCTTCTGAGTGTTGTGCATCAAACTACTGGGAGATGAGCCCCAACCTTCCCATCCCCTCTCCTTCCATCCTCTTCTATTCCATTGCAGGTATGGAGTGCAATATTGCAGACATTGAAGGATTATCAGAGTTATTTTTATCCTCCATCACATTCAAGTCGAGCTCCAGTGAATCCCATGCTTCACCTATGCTCTCATCCCCTTATTGGTCATGTTTCGGGCCTCCTGCCTCTAATTTTTGGAGTCTCCTTGTAATGGTCAGTCCATGATATTTTTTATGATCTGTAGTATCATAATAAGATGTAAATTATATTTATCAGGTCGAAACATTTCTTTCCATAAATAATTATGTCTTCAGTTTCACCAAAAAATATTATTTCATCACTGTATCGGGGAAAATTGATGAATCTGAGTGTTGTAAGAAATAGGAAGGGTTGGGGAATGTTTGAAGAGATTTTATATGTTCATTAATATTTTATTTAACTCTTACATGATTCACATGTATAACAGAAATCGATTTGACTGGAATTAATTGCTTAAATTTAGACCTTAGCTAGATTGTTAGCTTTTAATGACTAGTCTTGCCAAAATCGATGTAAAATGAGCTCTTTTAACTCATAATGAACCCTTAAGTTCCTGTGGGTCACTGACAGACCCATATTACCATATATATATTCAGAACCATTTTTTTTTGGGTATGTACTTCCTTTTTGGATCCTCCACTGCACAGGTTTTCACTAGGCCAAAACTGCCGAAAAAACCCAAATTTCCCCGAAACTACTTAGAACTCTCCAGAACTTCTGAAAACTATCCAAAACTTTTTATTATGTTATATTAATTCTGTAAAAACCATCTGAAAGTTTCCAGAATCCCCTAATTGAAACAGACTGAACTACTCCTCCTAGTTTCACGGTTTGACTACCCAGAAGCGTGGTAGTAGGCTTCCGCAGAGTGGACTCTGAAACCTAAATGGAATAAGATATAAATGTGTTAGTGAAGAGGAAATTATATCTATTAAATTTATTTGGTTTCTTCCCACTCCTCACTCTTTTTGTTTGCAAAATTTCCCAGAAGAAATCCTCGATTTTCCCAGTCCGAGAATGCTTTGTGTGAATTAATTCAAAGTTCATAATTTTTAAATTAAATTACATAATTAATTAGTGTCTAGGTATACACATGAGACTTGGGACATTAAATTGGTATCATATCTCTTTCCTTGGATCATCCTGTGGAAAGAAATCTCTAAGTGAATAAATTTGCATCCATGTCATACTATGAGGATGACTATGATGAGCAGTATGAAGAATACTGCAAAAGATATGAAGAAGAAGAAATCCCCTATGTTGATGGAGGCCTACCAAAATATGAATATGATGAATACTATTGGAAATCGTATGGGGAAGAGATCAAATATGATTCTCCAATGGTTAAGAAAAACTTGACAGAGATTATTGAAGCACGTGAGAACATTTCTCATTGCTATGAGGACTATCTAGCTTTGGGTAGGAATATTTGTGCCAACCTTTATTTTGGAGATTATATTTATTTCAAGCATGAATTCTGGACCAAACAATATTATGAGAATTATTTCAAGAGCAGCAAGCTATCCAGAGAGAAACCAAATAGTTCCACCTCTCTGAGAAAAGAAGAAGAAGGAACCAAAGGTGAAGATTTCCCCAAGCCATCTGCATATTCAAGATTTAAGAGTTTGTTTGGTTTTCCTTCAAACAAAGCTTCTAAATATTGTGACATGAGTACCACTAAATATGAAAAATTCTCAAGTTTCTTGGAGGAGAATAGAAATGAAGTGGAGACAGAGATCCAGGAGGTGAAGTGCAAATCACCACAAGGTGGTTGCATAAGAGAAGAAGTTGAAGAGGAATGCACTTCAATTTTCTTGGTAGGTGATATCCGTATTGTTGCTCAAGGTTTTGGCTCATGTATGGGTGGTGATACATATTTTGTATCAGATCCAAAATAGGTACACAAATCATATTTACAGTCACCTCCTGAGAGACATAATGAAGAAGAAAACAAGGCCACACCGCTTAGGTGTGAACCAGAAAATTTGGTGGAGGAGCATACCACCAAAGTATCTGTACATAAAGAGGATAAGGTGAATAACATGAATGATAAAAGTTCTGATTTTTTTAGCAGCCATGTACACCTGCAACCATCTGATCCATGGGAGGATGGAAAGACTTCACTTGCCTCTGAGGACTGCAAGACGAAGGACAATTGTGAGGGAGATGAATCTGCTCCTAGTTTACCTGTTAGTGAACGAAAAATCAATGCCGAGGAGGGTGATACTACCAATGATTATAAGGGATATTTTTGATCAGATCCAAAAGAAGAAAAAAAATCATATCTAAATTCATTATTTGAACTTCCGACTGAAGTGGAAGACAAGCCCCCACTAGCTGGGTATGAACTAGGAAAATTGAAGGAGAAAAATATGATGTAGAGAGATGAGCACAGTTCAGAATTTTGGACTCCTTTGCAACGTGATGAAGCTGAAATGACAGGGATTGAGATGATCTATAATTTAGGTCCATATCACATTTCATTCCAACCTTCAAAGATACCCTCCACTACACATCATGGAAGTGATTTTGCAGAAAATTCAAAGGCTAACTTGTATGCCAAGAATGAGTTTTGTGTTGTGGATCCATGCCACAAGAAAAATGGTCTTGGATGTCAGCTATTAGAAGAATAAACCTTGGGGGAGGACCTTCTTTGTGAGCCAGATAATTTGAGTGGATCACTAAAGGAGGACAGAAAGAAGCTTATGGAATCCATGAAAAAATTTGTGGACATCAATGCCTTGGTGGCAAGATGTTGTTGGAAAGCTTCTGGTGGAGAGATGGAAGGAGAAGCCTTTATGGAGGAGTGCATAGAACTGAAAGAAGGAATGGCCAAGATGAAGGAGAAATATATGAACTTACTGTCTAATAGATACCACCTCCTCTTGATGGTTGAGATGTACCATAGTGCACTCAAGAAGGAAGAACAAGAATCTGACAAGCTCACTCATAAGTTGGAGATCACCAGTAACTCATTGAAGAGCACACAAAGATCCCTTCAAGATTCAAAGTTGCATACCTATAAACTTCAAAAGGAGTTGAGAATTCCACACCGTTCATGTTGCATGTAAGGAAATGTTTTGGGCATAGTGGAGGAATTTCCGGTGGAGGATGGGCATGAGAAAAGTTCAGATCTGCAAGTATTGGTGAAGGAAGATACCATAGAATATATTGATTAGTCACTTGTATCATTGCATAAGTACCCTCAAGAGGATATACCATCCATATCTACAATAACATACACTTATTTGTTCAAATATTGGATAAGTGAGTACATAGTGGAAATTGAGGCCCAAGGATGCACACGCATAGATTGTGAATGTAAAGAATGTCTCTTGAGGCATGCTATGGAAGAAGGACCCCATGAGCTTCCTATGTGGAAAGGAAATTTCACCTTAGAATATGTGGCTGATTACATCCCATGAAAATCAGAAAATCAAAGTGCTGATCCTTGTATTGATTGGTTGGATAGAGGAATCACTGAAGAGGAAAATCTAGAAGGTAAAAGTTTTATGTCTTGGAGAGATGCATCATGAACAATGGGATCTAGGCTCTTTTGCTTAAGAGATTTTATTGGATGGTATTCCAATCCATGGGGATGCCTTACAAGCAATGGGATCCTGGAATTGTTTTTCCTTGGATAAGTTGTTTTCATGTTGGCATGATGGAGCAAGCCAACCCTCTTTTGCACCAGTTCATCTATGTTGCACTTGGTTTCAGTTTCCCACATAGGGAACACCTCCTTGGATGGACTTATAGTTTACATAGTAGTGGTATATTCGCATTTATGATATTCTTATCGGATCTTGGCACACTTTCCAGTTGATTCACTTAGATAGAAGTAGGCATGTTCAGTTACAGATGTAGTGAATATTTTCTTGGAGAGAGGATTATGATCAAAGTAGTGCAACAAAAGCATGATGGACCTCTTGGGATACTTTGCTTGAGGACAAGCAATCTTGGGAAGGGAAGGCTATCGTGTTCCCATTTTGACAACAGCATGAAGAAGATCAAACCCCATGGATCCTGGTGACATATTGAATTAAATAATTAATGAGGGTTTAAGATGAGGAAATTAATTAATTTGGAGTGTATTTAAATTTATCTATAGTTGCTACCCACTTGGAATAAATAATTATGGAGCATTTAATATTACTAGTGCAATTAATATTTTTATTTGTTATGTTGAATAAATGGAGAAATTCGCCCACCAATTTGAATTAGTGGATAAGGTTGGAGGAATTACTTGGAGTAGAAGTCAAGTAAGCACTAGATTCCAAAAATGTTGCCAAAAATGAGAAAAGAGGAATATTTCAAGAAAAGCAGCATAAATAAAAAAACCAGGATAAAACAGGAAAAGCAGGAAAGTTCAAAAAAGAAGGAAAGTCGAAAAAAGAGGAAAAACAAGGAAATCCAAAGCAAAGTAAGGTAAGGAAAGTATGTCCACTCATGGGTGACCTATTCTCACAGGTCACCAAGCCAAGTAACTTGCTAAACAGGTCAACATTAATTCTATAAAAAAATTATTTCAACTTCCTTTCACATATTTTTCTACTTTTGTTGTTGTGTATGTTGAGTTATGCTTATGTGAGCATTGCTTTTGAGTGTTGTGCCTCAGACTACTGGGAGATGAGCCCCAAACTTCCCATCCCCTCTCCTTCCATCCTCTTCTCTCCCATTGCAGGTATGGAGTGCTATATTGCAGAAATTGAAGGATAATCAGAGTTATTTTCAGACTCCATCATGTTCACGTTGAGCTTCAGTGAATCTCATACTTCACCTATGCTCTCAACCCCTTGTCGATCATGTTTTGGGCCTTCTGCCCCTTATTTTTGGAGTCTCCTTGTAATGGTCAGTACATGATATGATTTATTCTCTATAGTATCATAATACTCTGTAATTTATATTTATCAGGTCAAAACATGTCTTTCCATAAAGAATTTTGTTTTCGGTTTCACCAGAAATGCTCATTTCATCACTCTATGGGGGGGAATTGATGAATCTGAGTGTTGTAAGAAATAGGCAAGGTTGGGGAATGTTGGAAGAGAGTTTATATGTTTCATAATATGTTATTTACCTCTTTAATTATTCAAATGTATCACATAAATCAATTTGACCAGAATTAATTGCTTAAATTTAGACCCTAGCTAGATTGGTAACTTTTAATGTCTAGTCTTGCTAAAATCAATGTAAAATGAATTTTGTTAACTCAAAATGAGCCCTGTCAGTTCCCATGGTTAATTGACAGACCAAAATTACCATATATATCTCCAGAACCATTTTTTTTGGGTTCGTACTTCCATTTGGGATCCTCCACTACCCAGGGTTTCACTAGGCCAAAACTGCCAGAAAACCCAAATTTCCAGGGGGGACTACTCAGAACTATCCATAACTTATGAAAATTGTACAAACCTATTTATTATGTTATATTAATTGTGTAACAGCCCCCTTCAAGTTTCCACAATCCCCTGGTTGAAATAGACCGAACTACTCTTCCTCGTTTCACGGTTTGACTTCCTAGAAGTGTGGTAGTAGGTTTTTGCAAAGAAAAATATGAACCCTGAATGGAATTAGATCTAAATTTTTTAGGGAAGAGGAAATTTTATGTCTAAAATTTCTTTATTTGCTTCCCACTACTCACTCCTTTTGCTTGCAAAATTTCCCAGAAGAAATCCCTGATTTTCCCAGTCCAAGAAGGCTTTGCATGAATTAATTAAAAATTCAGAATTTTTAAATTAAATTAAAGAATTAATTGGTTTTCAGGTCTACAAACCGGACCTGGGACATTACATCTTCACTTGCACCTTCGGGCGAGCTTGTGAAAGAGAAATAGGGATATCAAGTGTAATAGTTTAGGAATTTTTTTAGCAGAATTTTGAGCCCTGTGTATCTTCTTCACTTGCGAATTTGGGGTGGTCCTGTGAACGTGAAACAATGATATCAAGCGTAATAGGAATATTTTGAATTTTTGAAGCATATTGTGGAGCCACGACTATCCTATTCACTTGTGCTTTTGGGTGATCCTGTGAAAGAGAAAGTGGATCTCAAGTGTAAATTCTTGTCTGTTTTAGAATTTCGAAATATATTTAGAATTTTGCATTGATTTTCAAACCATCAAATTTGGAACATTAAATTCAACATTTATAAAGAAAACATAATTCAATTGAAAAATAAAAATTGAATCACAATCCTACATTTAAACATCAATTTGAGAGACTTATTAGAAAGAGGAAAAACATTGAACATTCGAAATATTTCCATTTCCAATTAGTGAAAGTTGAATCAAATTGAACACATCTTATGTTTGAATCCACCCTCTTGAAGCCTTGCTAAGAAATAAAAAATTTCTTTTTGAAATTTGTAAAAGTGACTATATTTTGAAATATGCATGTTTGAAGGATCTCAAAGAACCTCTTACTCTTCCATAGTATAGAAGATCATTGAAATAAAGGAAAGAGTAGTGATAATTACACATTTGTATGGTTCAACATTTTGAGTCACAAACACCACCAATTTCACCATCATTCCTCAAAACTAAGCAAATTACCCTAAAATCAATGCTTAATATAAAATCTATCAAGATTATTTTTATATCACCAACATAGATTAGGATAGGGCCTTGGAATAATATTGGAGAATTAACACTCTAAGGCCATAAAACTTTGAAACTAGTATTAATTAAAGAGAATCAAATCCATTAGTAGCAAAGAGTGCATGCTGGGAAAGCACTTCTAACATATGTGCTAAGCACAAGTTCAATCCGAGTTAGTAATGGTGGTACCCCCTCTCTTGCTTATTTGGTGGGATATGATCACATAACGGTATTTCAATTAAGTGACAATTCCTCAAGGTGACATCACTTTCTTGAGATATCTAGTCTATGTGAGTTACCCTAGACTGGCGATTGTCCTACCTGACCACCGATTTTGAAGTGGTAACCATAGTTTCTTTTCCTAGGGAATCACACAAGTTGTTGTGAGTGGGGGAAACTTGCAATAACTGAGACAGACACAATTTTGTTTCATCTAATTGGGAGGGTGAGTAGCCAAGAGCTAACGCTTGCACCCTTGGTGATTGAAGAACAATGTAATTGTTTCTCATACCTTCACTATTTAGTAATTTTTGAGGTGTGATGTCCCTCAGGAGCTACTAGTTTTGGAAGGCCCTCTAAATCCATTTTTTCACTGAACTTTGGTTCTTTGGAAAGAATTTTGCTTATTGATTATCTTAGCACTTTTTTATATGTGTGGACACTTTGATTTTTGTTGGATCTAGTTTCCTTCAGGATTATTTGAATGGATTTTGATATACTCTAATAAACAATTCCTTTTATTAAACTTTAGAGTGAATAATGTCCCGATCCACCAATCAAGGTGGAAGCGAGGTAAGTTACCGAAGTTTGAGGGCCCCACTACATTATGGAGGCATATAAATGAACCACATATTTGTGACTTTGAAACTGAACTACTTATAAACCCATTTAAATGTTACTCTAGAATAACAATGTAAAACTAATTCTCAAAAATTTTCACATCATGGACAAAAAATAGATAGAATTGAATGTCTTACTTTAGTTGAAATTGAAAAAATACAACATCACACATTTTCTCACGTAAATCCACCCTTAGCACATCCTTTAAACTCAATCATACTTAATGAAAGTGAGCCACTGGTTAGTCTTTTTGAAAGTTGGGATAATATGTAAAACATTACACTTGACCCTTGACTTTGTCAGGAGTTGAAGGGGCCATATCAATGCATCCTCAAATGGTTTCAAGAGGGTATCAAAATCCTCTTGGCACACACAATAGTTGTCTAGGTTTTGATTCTGTGGGAAACCCTTTACATGGGATGTTAAAATTCGTGGAAGAAATAATGCATCCTGGAATACAAATGCCAATTGTAATTATCCTTTGTTGATGGAAGGAAATTACCTGGAGGGTCATCCTCTCATTTATCCTAGAAAAATTCCTAGGGGAAATCCACCTATCAAACCCATTCCGCAATAGAGTGGTTAGGTTTCATAAAGTAACTAGTCTTTTTGGATCCAAACTCCGCAAGGAGGAAACATACCTTGGAATTCCAATCAAAACCAAAGACATAATCAATGGAATGGTTGATTTCTAATAAGTAACCAATCTTCTTAGGACCCAAATCCATTAGGAGGAAATCCACCTAGTGGTCAATTTTTAGGAAGTAACCAATATTCTTAGGACGTAAATCCATTAGGAGATAATCCACCCATTGATCATATTCCGAGAAGTACCTAATATTCTTGGGGGAAGCCTTTGCAAGGGGGTAACCCACCTTGGAATGTTAATCAAATCTAGGGACCATCTCAATGGTGTGGCCAGATTCTAGGAAATAACCAATCTCACTGGAGTATAACCCTACAAAAGGGAAATCCACCCATTCATAACTGGTGTGGTCAAATTCCAGGAAATATCCAATCTCCTTGGAATCTAACCCCACAACGGGGCAATCCACCAATGAATCCCATTGAAAAATGGAGTGCTAAGGTTCTAGAAAGTAACCAATCTTTTTGGAACCAACCTACAAAACCTACGTCTGTTCCATCTAGGCCACCAAATGGACCTCATGCCAATGGTATGATAGGTTCCATTAATAACCTTGAGCATATTACCCAACAATTGGGACAAATGTATGTTCATTCTTCACAACCTATAACTAGCCAGGATATGCAGTGGCATGCTAAGCATTCCCTAGATTTTGAAATGCTCATAGTTCAATCCATGGGCCTTAGGGGGAAGAAGAAGAAGTACAAGGGTAAGCACAGTGTTAATCCTTCCAAAACTCTTGAAAATATCATAGTTCAATCCATGGAACTTAGAGGAAATAAGAAGAAATACAAGAGTAATTAGAATGCTAACTTTGGGAAGGGAGATGCATTGAATCCAGCTCAAGACAATGGGAAACAATAATCTATTGTATTGATACTACCTTTTCTGCAGCACCATCATCAAATGGTTTCTACAACGCTGGTACCTCCGCTAGGGGGAAACTAGTCAAAATCACCGTAAAAGGGAAATGATCCCAATGCCAATATATTCATGTGTGATCATGAGGTGAACATTAAAATGAGATCTCATTCTTATGATGTCCCTCCTAGTACATTGGATCAATCAGAGTCAAAACCAAGTGGTTCTCTCACCATTGAGAAACCAACCATAGGCATAGTACCACACCCCTCCAAAGGTGAACTATGTATAACAATGCATAATCCTAAAGCACGAGCTTCTCATAATGAAAATGTTGTTGAGTAAATAGATCAAGTACCATGTTCCATGTTTTCCATGGAGTTGTTGCAATATTTTCTTGCACAAAGAAAATAACTATTGTCTTTAATTAGAGTTGTTGATCCATCTGATGCGACTTTGATCACATTAGAATTAGACCAATCAACCTGTAGAATTCCTTCGAAGTGGATTTTCAGATTAAAGTAACATCTCATGGCAAGAATATATTTCGAACCATAGTTGATGAAGGGACCTCAACTTGTGTCATGTCATTTAAATGTTGGAAATCATTAGGATCATCCACCTTAGTTCAATACCATACTGTGCAAAAATCATTTGATGGGCATTTTTTCTCTCATCATGAACTCATTATAGCCTGCCCCATTGAATGGGGTGGAGAAACAGTCACAGTAGATGTTGAGGTATTAAATGAACCTATAGATTACAATTTTCTATTAGGACGTAGTTGGATACATGCGATGATGGCTATAGTGTCTTCAGAGTCTTGAGTGATTCGATTCCCTCATTGGGGGATATTGTCATGATAGACCAATTAGATTATTGTATGCTTAAAACTTGTATACAATCAAATGTTCCTTTCATTAGGGATTCTCTAAAGGAGGTTCAAGACATTAGGGTAGGATCATTCAAAAATAATTCCCTCTTGGGAAAATTTATGATCTCCCAACCCTTATCTATTGTAGAAGTGTCATACCAAGCTATTGAAATGGCTTCAACATATATGGATCAAAATATTCCCTTCATGGAGGAATATGATCTGGTTACTTGGCCCATTTTGGATGTGAGCTCTCCCAGCTCACTTAATTTATTGGGAGAAATTTTATCATCAGATGAAACTATCCTTGAAGTTATAAAAATTTGGTTTCACCCACCTAAAGACATCTTTTGTGGGGACACTAGGAGCATACATGGTTTAAATCCACCCAAGTATAGGAGCATACTTTGTATGTTCCTTGATCTTATCTGGTATATTTGGAAGCATACATATAAGTTTAGGTTATCCCTATGTGAATATTCATTTGAACATTTTGCAACCCAAACTTTTCATAGGGTCAAACCTGTTAGAAATTGGTGGGTTAGCCCATCATATTTGTCTTTTCCACCATTCCGATAGAATATCCTACCGAACATGGGACACCCTAGTTAGCACCCCATTTCCATTTTGGTATCCATGCTGACTTATTATCATAGGCCTGAAAACCCAATTAGTCCCATCATGACCTAGAGTTTGAGATCGTATACTTCTCATCCATACTGTTTCGACCATTTCCTAATGGGGCCCCTATTTTGTGTCAGTGTACATAAGCATGTATTAAAATATTCACATGAACATTTGTGCTTACTTCTTCGCTGCTTATTGTTGATGTTGCGTATATTCCTTTGAAATCAATTTTTACTCAAATTTCCTATAAACCATTGCTTTTATTTAAGTTGACTTATAAATGTGAGAACTATTTGATTCAGGTAGTTGATGGACCATGATTCATTGTGATTTATTATTTTGGTGTTTTTTCACAAGAATTAGGATAAAGTAAAAAACATTTCCCGTTTCCTACTTGTTCATCACACCAAATTAGATAACCACAACTACTTGGTTCTATTTTATCGTCCATCGACACATAATCCCCCTTTAGATAGCCAACTGATGGAGGGAACATCCGTAAGAGTGTGCACTACAATCTTAGACCTTGTTTGCAATATTTATATTTTCCTTGGCCTAACTCATGCTCTTAAAAAATAGAGTACTCCCATGCAACACTCGTTCCCTCCCATGTACCATATCATTCTTTATTATTTTTTCAAGCTAATAAATGAAAAAAGTACTAAAAAATAAAAAAACACAAAAATACAAAAAGGAAGATTAACGAATCTATTCATAATTCATCATGAAGAAAAGGGAAACAGTCAGTTCGTGTCTCCCTTGAACCTGACACATATTCCTGCATCAATTATAAGTACACCGTTTACATTTAACTTAGGAATGTGTACTAGTAATTTGAATAAATCTCTGGCAATAGGTTATCCTTCATGTCATCTATGAAGCTTTCGTTAATTCATCTAGAATTGGAGAATTTCACAATAGGTTGTTACTCAAGTATTATGTTTCAAAGTGTCACTATGGTTCGTGATGTGTAATCAAGGGAAGTCAAACTAATGTCGGCCATTCCTCAAATATTCCTGACTAATCATGTCAGCCTTCCTTGTATCAGTATAAAGTGTTGGATCTTGTAGCTCTACCAAATTATATCATCCTATTGATCTCAGTTTTGTTTCATTTGATGTGGGAAGCATTAATTCCCTCCTTCTGACAGATTTGTTCCTATCAACACCAAATCATCATCTTGGAAGTGGATCTAGGAACCCTAGTGAGTACCTTGGATCTTGCAATCATTAGTGGCATGATTCCTCGCAAATGTAAGTGGGTATACATAAATGGCCCCTGATTGTTTGATCCTGCAAGTGTTCTACTCCAAAACATCTATTCAAACTTGTCAGTTTGTACTCAAGAATATTGGAGTCCATAATCATTACCGGCGGGCCTCCTCGCATCTATTAATGATATACATTAATGATCGGTAATCATATGGTGTTTTATCATGCTTGACATCAGCTCATTTATTCACATGATATAAACTTGTACTATCATTGGTTTGTTTGAAGAACTTGGGAAAGACATTTGTAGCATGCATCGATGCAATGCCCAAGTTGCACAAGATTAAAACTGTTATGTTAAAGTACCATGAAGACATGGATATTTTTCACTCATCAGCATGCATGTATACATTTTTGTAATATTTTATTTTGGCATGGATCCATTGTGTTTGTTCATGGCCATGCTTGTTTACTATTAGGCATTGGTATACCCACCTCAAGAAGATATTATATATTTGGTTTATTTCCTTGTTTGACTTCTAGGTGCTTTGCAACTCTTGCACTCAAGATCCTACTCCTTTACCATCCTACATTCATCATTAAAGAGTATCAGTATGAAGAGTATCATAATAAAAGAATTTTCAATGTATTTCAGCCCTCAGAATAGCTTCGGACCTCACACATTAGGGGGCATCTGTTAACATTAAAATTAACACCCTTGACAATGTTGGTCTGAAAACATATTTCTATTTCTCCCACAACATGAAGATCATAGTTTTAGAACAATTGAGAGCCTCAATCTCTCATTTGACCATTGCTTCCACAAAGGGAGAAATGTTTGAATACAAGGTGTCTCTAAACAGGCCAAGTCCATGACCACTTAAGGGCCAAAACCCAATTCCTATAACTCACATAGTGGAAAAAATTCCTAACATGGGTATTAATTGTCTTGAAAATATTGAAAATAAATTTTGATGCCTAAAAGACTAGGTAAAGTGGGGTTTTTGAAGGAAATAATAAAAAATATTCTAAAATCCTAATCTCATATTCATGGTTAAGTGATTGGGTGGAAAAACCCCAATCCTATATAAGGAATATGAGGTGAATAAGAGGAGACTAATCGGAGAGTAAAGGCACGCTGGAGGAATTGAGGGCTAGGAATGACTTTTCTACTACAAAGGTTTTTGGGAATCAAAGGCATGGATGGTAGAGGAGTAGGTCTAGGCTATGGAGAAGGAATTCACTTTCAAGGGTTGTAATTATTTCTCCATGTTCATCTATTATGAATCAATTTAGTTTTCTTCCCAATTCTTGTTCAATGTTTTCCCTTCAAGTTCACGATGATTTAGAATTGGTAGGCAATTAGATATAACCTATATTTCTTAATTATAGTTTGGTAGGATAGTAGGAAGGATTTTGCAGTGAGATTTGCAGGTGTGAAGGATATTCAAGGAGCTGCAAGGAAAACCATCAAGGAACTCCATCAAACTTTGTGGCTACAAGAGGTATTCTCCTCCCTTCCTCCCTTTCTCAAACTCCATTAAAAAAGGTTTAAGATCTTAGGATTATTGTGCTCAATTGGTTTGCTTCCTTTCGATTTGGATTCACCCACCCCATAGAAATAGGAGAGTAGTATATAGCTTTAGTTGTAGAATACTCCACTAACATATTCTGAGTTATATTTTTCTACACACTTTTATAGATTTAATAAACCATAGGACATCTTGGAACACTTTTCCTATCAACAAATAGAAAAATGGGAGTTAAAACATGAAAACAAAGACTTTAAAACAAATGTCACAAACATATTCTTTTAAACAGTTAAAGTAATCATAAATCAAATATCCATCATTTCCTAGATATTGATTCGTGTCAGTGAGCCAAAGGGAAAAATAACTATAGCGAAAGATGTGAAATAAGAAACCATTCTTAAAAAATTATTACCTCTCCTATTGCATATCGTTCCTTGAAGGCAATAAGAACATTATGTGATTACTACGAAAACATGAAAAAAGACCTTTTTGCAATGTTAATACAAATTGGTCCTCCCACATTTTTTGTTACATTCACAAGTGCATAATATATTTGGATCCCTCTATTGCAAAAAGAGCCTAATGATTTAGATGACATTGCCTTTGCTTTTGTTTTAGACAAATACATTGTAAGCCCTGCTGAAATTGAAAATATTTCGTTGTCAGAATATGCATATTCTTATTCTTTTGTTCATGCAACCACGGTAAAAAATGAATAGACCATGTATCATACGCTACATACATTATAATTGTTAGGATTAATTAATCCTAAATTTTCCACATAGTCTATTTTCCCTTTTTCCTAGCTTAGGAGGTCTTCATCACTTCACTAGTGCATGGGGGACACACCTAAGGGCCACCTACCACTCACTACACCTATTTGCATGAGCTAAGGAGCTCCAGGGACCAATACCTATAATTTAGGAACCCACTATAAGTGTGGTGTGCGCAAAAATTCCCAAGCACTTACAGTAGGGATTCTCCCCGGTAAGCGATCCAAATTAGATCGCCCACTGTTTGGTGTGGGGAACCCTTCCATTTAACGGTCCGACTACCATATTTTTACTTGTTTTAAAATATTTACTGATTACGAACTAATTCACCATTTATGTGATTTTCTTTAACTAAAATATGAAATGCAAATTCATAATTGAATGCACATAATTGACAGATAGAAAATACACTAGCGATGCACAGGTTCTTACTTTTCATCTTATCGCTCATGACTTATCAATTATCTATTTAATTTTAGACTAAGATAATTGTTCTATCTTATCTTATCATATCCCCGCACGGAGAAAATTCAAATTGAGAGTAATATACTATGAATGTTCATACAAATTTGATAGGTAGTTGTTTCAACATCATATTAACATTTACAGTAAAAACAATACCAAATATATCTATGATATAATAAACCATTTATTACTCATATCATACACAAATATTTACAAAGAAAGTAAAATCATTCATCATTAATTGAAATAATTCAAAGAAAGTCTGAACGATCTCACAGCATGGATCGTGAATGCAAGAAGAATTAATTCCCCATTTGTAGAAATAATAGCTCCAATTCTATGAGAAAATATTATAAGAAGAATCATAGGAAATAGATCTTGCTACTAAGATAATTCTCCCAAGCATAAACAGGAAAAACAGAGAGAAGAAAAGAGACTAAATCACATGAATGAAGAGATTAATATTGGAGTGTATCCTTCCATTAAATAATGATGAATAATAGTGTACATAAATATTACATCCCTCATAGGAAAATCGAGTTGTATGGAGACAACTCATAAAACTCAGAAAGGATGACTTACCAAATATGATAAACCCCCATAGGTGGCTAAAGCACATCCCAAATCAGTCAAGGAACTCATGAATTAGAAAAATCATGAGTGATTTATCAAGAGTGATGGAAAAACATGTTAATCCTAGAATATGGAGAGAAATTAATGAAGGATGGGTTGGGGACAAAAGATACCAGTTTCCTAGTTAACTAGCTTTACCTTATCCACATAAAGCAAGATAAAAGAAGAATAAGGCAAAATCTACAGGAAAGCGTAGTTACTAATTCTAGGATTCCATAAAGTGGTCAAGATCAACCTAGAATCAGAAATAAAGAATTCCTGGGGTATAGATGGCATGTGTTGACTTTAAGGTGCAAGTGGATTCCAACTAATTAGCTATTGGGTAGGAATTTAATCAAACAATGATTAAATATTTTATCCTAAGTTATGAGTGGGTTTAATATATTCCAACACCCCCCTTTAAGTCTGACTTTATGATGGTATGTAAAAAATGTAGGTGTATATAGGGCCCAGCAACAAGGATATGGTCACCCTTTAACAATTATTATGTCCAAAAAGTTGAGGAAAGAGGAAAAAAAACATGGGGAAAATCCTCCCTCAAGAAAGTACAAAACGCAAAATTTGAAATAATATGTCTTCAACATATCTTCAAATTCACTTGAATGAGCTTAATGAACTACTTCTAGTGAAAAATTTGATGAAGAAATCATGAACTCCATGATCATGCATTAGAGTGTAGAACCTGCAAGAAAGAATAGGAGAGACTCATGGTATCTCATCAACTGATGCAGTAGGAGCATTATATGAATGCTTCTTTCTACTATCAAACTCATATATACAAACACAATCAGTGACTCCATGAGGATATAGGGCTAGAGTAGGAAAACTATGAGCAATTGGGGAAAACTTACAAGTGTAAAAATATTAATGATGGATGGACTTGAGATATAAACCATAAGTACTTAGAACATATCCAAACATGTTTAATATCAGTCCAAACATGACTAAATTCATGGATAACCAACCACTGAAAGATAGGAACTACTTCAAACCATGTAAGATAAGTATCACTACATAAGAGACCAATTAGGAATCAACTAGTGAACTTAGGATTTGTATAGTCTTAGGTTTATTCAAAGGTATGGTAGATGGTATGGATGGTGGTATGATTTGTCTATCAGCTTGCAAGCATGCTTCTAAATAAGAATCCAAAGGATCACTTATAATCATATAAGTAGACTCATGGGAATACATTGGTAATGAATCTTCTGTATGAAAGGAAGAAAGAAGGAGATGTTCAAAATATTCAAGGAGGTTTTGAGTATTGATGCAAAGAACAAAGAAGGAGATGCAGATGAACATGATATCAAGAATGGTAAGTCGCATGACACTAATAGGTATTGATTTGAATAAGAAGAAGAATCACCTTCAAGAGACACATAAAAAGATGGCTCTTCAATATTTGATTCTTGATTGAAGGAGGAATCATTCAAATCAAAGAGGGTAGCAGCAACATGAACTGTATGAGAAACTTCTTCATCATAAATAACTTCATCAAAGAATGTAGAGTCCAAGACATCTTGAGAGAGAACATGAGGAGATGTTGTGTTCGCTCCATGCTTCATCTTCTACTTCCTTCACACCAAAAGCTTTGTCCAAATTGTTCCAAAGTTCAAATGGATTTTCAGCAAAATATATGAGATGATGTATATTTGGATAAATTCCCAAACACATGATTCCATAATCTCTATCACAATTATTAATCCATTCAATCTTCTCTTCATAAGTCTCTCAATGCACCAATGGAGACATCAAAGAGACATTACCTCTTCAAGAATGCGCTCATCTTGGGATTCCAATCAACATATTTGAAAGGACCTAGTAGATGAAATTTTGAATCCATACTGAAGTTGTTGATATGATCTAGGAGATACTCTCTGCAACCTACAAAACAAAACTAGGAGAAAATCTTGTAATCTAGACAAGCTCTTCTTCAGAGAGGGATAGAAGACTAGATGCACTCCTCAACTCTGTAGAACTTGAGAAACCTTGCACTCTGATACCATGTAGCAATAATAGCTCCAATTATATGAGAAAATATGCTAAGAAAAAGAACAAGAAATATATATTGCTGCTAAGATAATTCTCACAAGCATACATAAGAAAAATAGAGAGAAGAAAAGATTATGAATCACATGAATTAATAGATGAATATTGGAGTGTATCCTTCCATTAAATAATGATGAATAATAGTGTACATAAATATTACATCCCTCATAGGAAAATCGATTTGTATGGAGACAACTCATAAATCTCAGAAAGGCTAACTTACCAAATATGATAAACCCCCATAAGTGGCTAAAGCACATCCCAAATCTGTCAAGGACCTCACGAATTAGAAAAATCATGAGTGATTTTTCAAGAGTGATGGAAAACATGCTAATCCTAGAATATGGAGAGAAATTCATGAAGGATGGGTTGGAAACAAAAGATGTCAGTTTCCTAGTTAACTAGATTTACCTTATCCACAGAAAAGCGGGATAAAAGAAGAATAGTGCAGAATATGCAGGAAAGCACAGTTACTAATATTGGGAGTCCATAAAGTGGTCAAGATCAACCTAGAATAAGAAATAAAGAATTCATGGGGTATAGATGGCATGTGTCGACTTTAAGGAGCAAGTGGATTCCAACTAATTAGGTAGTGGGTAGGAATTTAATCAAATAATGATTAAATCATTTATCCTAAGTTATGAGTTCATTTAATATATTCCAAAACCATCAAACATTTCACAGAGTCAAAGAAAAATATTTTTGCAGGATTTTCCCAGCAAACAAGTCTTTTTCATTAGCAGGAAATTAGTTCTCTTACAAAATTGGTCTAGCCTCTCTTATGCTAGCCAAAAGTCCTCCCTCTTTCATTCTACCTCTATTTATATTTCAATAAGAATTTTTTCTTCTAGTGACCTGTCATTCACCCTAACCCTAGGGATTCCCAAAATTTGTCATTTAGTGTTTACATAGGAAAATGCATAAAAAATATTCTATAAAAAGAAAAAATTAGGTGGGCCCTGCCACACTGGAAATACATGTTTCCCATGCGTTGGACTCTTCAATTATGGTTTGTATATTATAGGCTCCAATACTTGCAAGGACACTTCATGGATCACGAACTATGTCTCTATACGTGCCACCTCTTCTATTGCAATCCTAAAAATTCCTTTCAGGAGGTAAGCATTGACAGAAACCTTCCCAACAAAGTGGTGAATATCTTCTTCAGTGAAAGCTTCCACTTTTCTTATGTACTCTATGTATTCTTGCAACCTATCCTACAACTGTTCCATACGTTGGTATTTGTCTGGAGGCTTGGTTATATTTTGAACCAAAGGAATGTGCAACCTTTCATGGAATTGATGCATTTTCTTGTAAAAGTCCTGGCACTTTTCCATGGTTTTGGAAATCTCATTGCTTATTCTTCGGGCAACTTTCCTACAAAACTCCAGAAGCGCCATTTTTAACTTTATGTCCTCTGTTCTCTTTTGGGGAAGATGGTTATGAACGTTTGAATTGGTTTCCCTCTAGGTCATTTGTATTTTAACCTTCTCTACTATGTCCAATGGCCCTTTCCTGAAAGCCAGTGATTCTGTCGCAGTCACCTTCGATCTTTCCATCATCAACCTCAGTTTGTAGATTTCACTTGTGAGAATCACCTGAGAATGATGCACATGTTCTTGAATTTTGCAGGCTTGATCTCAAAATAGAGTAATGTCTTACCTTTTCTTGTATGCCAATCTCCATTTGTTCCTCCAAAGATTCATTCTGCTTTACCAACTCTTCTACCTGATTTTTTAACTCTTCAACCTGTTGGTTCACAACCGACTCTCTTGACTCTAATTGAGATATTCAAGCTTCAAATTCATTCTTTTCTCCTAACATGATCACTAAATGTACATTTAGTGCATAATTTTATGTTTCCATAATCTAGTACCCATTCAATAGTCTCTCTTTTTCATAGAGGATGGCATCATGTCCTCTTTAACTCTATGCCTTGTCCTTGCATTTTTACCAGATTGTCCTTTAATTTGAGTATCTTTTATTTGTTTCTCTCTACATCATCAATCAACCTATAAACATTATCATCATTGTCCTGGGAAGCTGCTATATTTATTGAAGCCATGAATTTTGGGTCTTTATGGGTACCTTCCATTATAATATTCTCATTGACAATAACCACATTAGCTTGAGCAGCCATTTTTAATATTTTTTCAGACCTCCTCATGATGGTCTTTCTTGTTTTATCAAAGACTATGGTATCCAAGCGAGCCACAATGTGATTCTTCGACAAGGTGAATGGAGTGAGCCTAAGTTCCTCAAAAGGAATATAGCCACCCATAAGCGCTTCACCTGTGGTGCTAGGAGGGTCAAAGTCCATGGTCTGTGGGTCATTGGGCTCATTTTGTGTTGCCTCTTTGTCCATATCTTCCCTTAATTTATTTTCTTCCTCCTTCCTTTTAATATCTTCTGCTGCTTCATCAGCTTCATTTCGTGCCCTCTCTTCGATCTCTTTATTCAATATTTCCTCTTACTCATGTTACCTTCGGGCCTCCTTTGCTTGTTTCTTCTCGGCTTATTCTTTTATCCTTTTTTTGTTTCTACCATTTGCAACTTTATAGCTTCTTCTTTTTTTCTCTGAAGATTTGTCTCCATCGTAGTACTGCTACCTATGCTACCTCTAGCACCACTTTTTGGAGAAAAATGCATGTTTAATTTAGTCATGCTATTCTCTCTCCTGGACACTTCTTCATCTTTTTTGAAGAATTCTGTATATTCAAAATGTATTTTAATTGTCACCCAATGTTTAGTGACCTTCCCCCTACTGTCGTTTCTTGTAAAACTCTTTTCTCCAAAATGGAATGTTTCTAGCTCCTTTATAAAATCTTTTGCTCCTTTCACCTTAGTAAATTTATATGCTCCAATACAAAAAGGTAATGGAGGAAAAGTTGCTTTCTTCATTTCGTGCAAGTAATTTCCAATGCGATTGATGGATACCTTCCTGACAGCTTCTTTTTGAACTACATAGTATGTCATGTATCTAGGCAGAAGGGATGGAGCTCAGGAACACCCATACATTCTAATGTATGTACCCTCCTATGAGAAGTAATAGTCCCTGTACTCACTTATGACTGCCATCACATTTTCAGATAGGAATTTTGGTTCCTTAAGGAAGATTATCCAATAGAGGGGTATAAGGAATTCTTCACGTATGAGTTTATAATAGCTTGCATATTTATGGGCCCATAGGATTTGGTAAGCTATGTAGATTGGAGCTTCAGTTCTTTTTCAGATGCACCCTAGCTTAGAAAACATGTGTCTAGTCAATATGCAGTTGATGAGGTAAGACGACATGTAGAATTA
This sequence comes from Pseudotsuga menziesii, assembly GCA_001517045.1. NCBI lineage: Eukaryota > Viridiplantae > Streptophyta > Pinopsida > Pinales > Pinaceae > Pseudotsuga > Pseudotsuga menziesii. Next base: position 121,940 of record LPNX011039940.1, read on the forward strand.
TGCCCTCCTTTGGGTCAAGCCTCCCTTTATGGCTGTGACACATGCCAGAAAGGCTATCTGAGATGATATCTTCCCAACTGAAGAACGTACCTTGAAAATACATGTAGTAAAACAAATAAAACCAATTAATCTTGTAAATGGTCCCATCGGTTCTGCAAAAAATTTTTCTCAATGGTAAAGCTATGATTCTAAATAAGGTACTTAAGCTTTGAGATCCGTAATCCCCTCTCTCCTTCTGTATTAGTTTTTTTCCTAGTACCACCATCTTCTTAGCATACTCCAATGGGTCTATGTTTATCCATTTGATCCAGTCTTCAATCATCATGACCAGACCATAGGTAACTTATAAGTTGCTGCTATATGGGATGGATGAAATGAGGCAAAAGCCTCCCCTTTGACATAAAAAAATAATCCTCGAGGTGGGATCCGCTCGTGATAGAATCCAACCAATAAATTATGAACAAGGAAAATTTTTTGGGCACGTGGATTCCTTAGTAATGCCCAGCCTTCTTATATTCTAACATAAACAATATCCTTGAGACCTGCATCAGGGATTTCCTAGTCCCCGATCATTTGATTCAGTTCTCTCTACTTGAATTCAGGTGCGATTCTTGTGATCACCTTTGTGTCTTCAAATATGGTTTATGCCCTGGTGCCTGAAATAATTTCTACATCCGAATCTGATACACTTTCCTTAGACCTATTCTTAGTACCTTTCTTAGTCATTTTGGAAATATTTTTTCTCGAATTCTGTCTTCACACTCTTCACAGTGATGTAATCCAATTTGGCATTAAATGGAACCTGTGATACATGAATACAAGCAAAATGGGAAGTGAATTGAATTATTAATAATACAATTGATTTAAACCAATAACCAAGGACATATTCTACAAAATGACAATGCAAATCAGTTTCTGTGAAGGGATGCCTCATTGTATGGAAAATGCTAGAAAATATAGAATCATAAATCCATGGCATTGTAATACCGTTTAATGGGTTCCTCTTATTCTAAGATATCACTATTTCCTTGAAAAGAAGAACACCAAGAATATACCTGCTACACATTCCTCTCCCTTCACCCAAGTTTCAAAGTTTGATTTATAAGGGAAAATTGGATAAGTGGAGGTTGAGAGCATGGTGGAATACGGACGGGGTATGATCTCAATGGAAGATATTGATTCTCGAGTGGAAAGACCTAAAATTGGATTGAAACTGCATCTTGGTCTCGGGATTGAAGGAAAACTGTTTTACTCCTGAAATGGATCTATTCCCACCCAGGTGGTCAATTTTCTAGAGAAGAGGTAGTCTGAGGATTGTAGAATCTCTTCTAAAACCTTAGCATATGGGTGGTAAATATTCCTCCATAAAGGTGGCTTTGTACCTCGTAAAATCACTAGTGCAAAGGTAGTCCTCCCTCCATACACATTGAGTGAGAACTAAGTTAAGGGCCATTGTTCAGTGGTAAGCTACGTATCACTACACCTAGGTAAGTAAGTTCTGGTTCTCACATTATTCACAAAGTGAGTGGTTGAAGCAATCCTAACATTAATTTAACAACGTAATTTCTCAATGGCACAATTTTCATATCGTTTCATATTGTTTCCCTAAAAATGTAGGACGTCAGGATTCAAATACAAATGTGAACCCTGGTATTCGGAAGTTCATCAAGCCTAAATAAGGAATGATGGATTAAAGTGCATTATAGGAAAACCTAAACTTATCACCAAAATTTTACTATGTCATAGAGGAATACACATTCTGAATACGAGACCTCCAAAGAGGGTAGAGCTATAATAGTTTGAACAAAGTTACCCTAGAGGAAAGCAAAATGGAAAATCACAACCTAATAAAACACAATGAGGAATAAAATAATTTTTGCAAAACAAATATTCATTATGGAAAGGAAAAGGGTATTCAAACTGAAATCAACAATGTCAACTTCAAATGGTTCCTGCCTAGGATGTAATTAGATTCACATTGACCATACGGGGCTCAAAATGCTCTCATACTTACTTTCTCCTCCAATAAACATAAATAAATAACTGTCTTTCTGGTGATTTGCTTTAACCAAAGGGTTTTAAAATATAAGGAATGAAGCATGGCCATAGGAAAACTTAAGGTATTAAGGCAATACTACTTAAAAAACTTCAACTTTAAACCAATAAGAGTTTATGAGGTACAGGGAACCTACCTGTCAAATGTTTAGAGGCCATGAAATGTAACCTAGAATACATGCTACGAACTCATCCTTTAGCACTTGGTGAAATTTTCAAAATGACGTTTGCGATAATAAACCCAAAAAACCCCAGTCGTTTTATATAAAAAATGAAAAACTAGCTATAAATGCAGTAGAGGGGGTCATCAATACGGTGGTTGACACCATAACGCCGTTTGGAGCAAAAATTTATGTCTCGATCGCTTTGAATGAAACAGTGACACCGGCCATTTCGACAACATTCTTTGAGTTACTCTGAACGTATCGACATCCTTGTTAAGTTTCTTTTTGTGTTTTGTCAAGCGACCATTTCGGTTGTGCTTATTGAGTTTCCCTTTTCTTTTCATCATGTGATTTTTTCGAGATAACTCATTGAGTTTCTCCTAAACATGTCACCATCACCCAACAAAATGTGTCAATTCTATGCTTATTGGAAATTCATTCTTTCAATGCCGACTCTTTCGGTGGAATTCACCCAGATGATCCAAAATTTCAGCGCTTGTCATCCAGTTAGCATCACTCACCGAGTTCCCCCGACCGTGTTAGCATCATTCGTCGAGTTCCTTTATACCGTGTCCACATCACTCGACGAGTTTCCTTGAAATGACGAGAGAATAAAACTAACTTTGATCCAGACAACCGTGTCAGATTAACTGGACAAGTTCCACCGATACATTAGCTCAACTGGGCAAGTTCCTTCGATACATTGGAGCAAAGCTCTGAGTTTGACTTAGCCAAAAAATTTGATTTTTCTCAATCCCTTTGAGAAACTAAGTGTTCAAGGGTGAACTTATTTTAGTAAGAAAACTAATATAAGTATTATTCAAAAACAAATTAGAAGGAGGGGCTTTAAAATGTAAAAAAAAAATTGGGGAAGCAATTGCAGCAACAACAATTGGCGAATAGTTGGTGAACACAAATATCTGGAAAATCCATCTTTGAAAATAAAGAATGCTACATGGTACTACATCATGATTATGCAATCAAAATTTTCAATCTATTCCCCAAGAATCTTTAAAAGGCCAGACATATCCAGGGATATAACTTTCATACATCACATTGGTCATCACTGTCCGAGAGTAAGGTAACCACAACTAGAGGTTTTGGCAACTCTCCTAGGGCCAAAATATGGAATTAATTTTACTTCCATATTTTAGTTGCAACTAGGTATGAATCCACAGGATTGTAACAGAATCAAGAATACGTATTCTTTTGTTCCTCATTCCCATGCTATAAGCATTCTTTTGATGCTTTTGTTATGAAAAAAATATGTCTTCTAAGTCTTCCTTGATTTCTTTCTTCATTTTCAAAATTTGGTATGGGTTCTTCCATCCATAATGTCCTGCTGTGTGAGTAATAATTTTTTTTTCTCGTCATTCTCATGGATGGAGAAGAACATTTTTGATATTAGGTTGTTTGGGAAACCCTTTTGATATGACGGTTTACTCTCTTAGCATCATTTCTTTGATGAAGACTAAATATCTTGGAATTTTGACTCTTCAATATAAGCTCTTTGGATTTTTTATTTATAACATGGGATCATTTTGAATGCCATACATCTGTCAAACCTGCTTCCACTCTATGGGTCTATCATGGTAAGCGTCCTGAGACAAATATTAATGTGAGAGTGGATGGATCCCCAAGATAGTAATCCCGAACTCATGAGTCTTAGTTATTTTACATGGTTTATAATGAATCAAATGTGGACTCGAAGTTAGTTTCTCTTTCTATAATTAGGAAACAATTAAAGAATCTCATATTGATCAAATTTTACCATGCATTCCTTCCCATAAGAAGCTCCTTACTTTCAAAGATATTAGAGATTATTCATATTCCTATACTTCCAAGTGTAAAATATTGAGTTGATTTATTATAAGCAAGAAAAACTATGAAACTAAGAAAACCAAAAAAGAAAACAAACCAGAAAAAATCAAGAAAAGAAAGGTTTTATTTATGTACATAGTGCTCCTAGAACCTAAGAGAAATATTGTTTCAGAATGAGGTTGTTAACACAAAGACTCTCTTCCTGTCCTTGTAAATCTTGCAATTTGTAGGTTGAAGGGCCAAGCTTCTCAACAATTAGATAGGGGCCAATCCACAAATGTTGGAATTTCGTGTGTGTGCCTTTTTCATCATGCGGGTGATCCCACTTCAAAACTAAGTATCCTACCTCAAAGTTCTTCTTACAGGACTTTCACTTGTCAAACCACCTCTTGACAATATCCTAATGTTGATTGAACCTATTCCCGACCTTTTGTCTTGATTCTTCAAGCTTCAAAAGAGTATCAATTCGTGATTGTAAAATTTCACTACCGGATCCTCCTGAGGCTTGGGCTAGCTACAAGGATGGGAAGAGAATGTTTGGGGGTAATATGGCTTCCTTTCCACAGACTAGAGTATAAACAGAAACTCCTAAGCAATTATTTGGGGTAACCCTATCCGCCCATAATGCATTACGGAGAGCTATGTGCCCATTCCTTTGACTTTTAATAACAATTTTATTTAAAATTTGAATGATATTTTTATTTGTTGATTCTTCTAACCCATTTCCCCATGGATAATAATTTTCTGAATAATTCAATTTGATTCCCTTTTCACAAGCAAATTTAGTTAACTTGATAGATGAGAAATAAGATGCATTGTCAAAAATTAGAGAAATTGGAACCCCAAACCTAGCTATGATGTTCTCTTGTAGGAAATTTATGACTGCATCCTCATTCACTTTGTGCAAAGGAATTGCTTCCACCCATCGTGTGAAATAGTTCGTAGCTGTGAGGATGTACCGATGTTCCAACTAAGAGTTTGGGTTAATCACTCCAATACCCATTGTTCAAATGGTTCTGAGATAATGACGGGTTGTAATGGTCCTGTTGCTTTTGGCAATCTGCCACCACTCGTTTGGCATACATCACACTTTCCTACGTACACATGGGCATATTTAAATAGAGTTGGCCAGTAGTACCCAGATCTATGTATCTTATGAGTTGTTGTGTCCCCCCAAAAAATGTCCTCTTGCAGGACCATCGTGCAACTCTTTGATCACCTTAGATGCATATTCTTTCTCCATACATCCGATAAAAACTCCATCATAGTTTTTTCTGAAAAGTACTCCATCAATTATCTGATAAGAATTTGACTTCAATCGAAGTTCCCTTCTCTACTTGGAGTTCCAATTTTCTAGTAGATATCCCTAGTAGAGATAGTGCACCAAGTTCCTGTACCAAGATTCGAAAGTAGTGAAAATTGGACATACTTCAATTAGGTTCAATTCATCTTCTTTTTCCCAATCATGGTATTTATTGGCATGATTCTCCGTGAGAAACTTGCACAACCATTGAACTTTGATAATGATTGTTGGATTGAATTCTAAGTCATATTCTTTTATTGCAGTCACCCAATTTCCTCTTCGCTCACCCAATTCCTTTTGCACAAATAGAGACATGGAAACCGGATGAGGAATGATGACTTTTGTTTTATTCTTCAAAATATATAGCCTAAAGTGTTTTATCATCTTTAACACTGCATATGAATGTTTATCTATGGATGGGTAATTCAATTTGGCCCCTTGTAACCCAGTGTTCATGAAAGATATCAGATATTCATCTCCCAACTCTCCTTTCTAAGTAAGCACTGATGAGAGAAAGTAATCCAAAGCAAAGGTGTACACGATAAATTCCTTCTCAAAATATGGACTTCTCAAAGAACTTTCATGGGCTATTGTTGTCTTTATGTCTTTAAAATAAACCTTCTCAATGTTCATCCCCTTGAACTGCACACTTTGCTTTACCATTTGCTGCAAAGGTTTTACAATTTGCACGAAATTAGGTACAAACCTTCAAACAAAATTAATTGTGCCCATAAATGATTACATAGACTTTTTGTTATAGGGCATGGGAATCTGAGTTATAGCCTCGAATATCTCTAGATCTATCGAGATTCCCTTTTTTCAGATGATGTGACCGAAAATATTCCTTTAAGAATAATAAAAATACTCTTCTTTGGGTTCAAAGATATACCATATTTTCTACAATGATCAAAATATGTTTTAAGTGGAAAACATGGTCTTCTCATTTCTTAAAGAAAATTGTTACATCATATAAATATATGACCACACCGTGGCCAACTAAACCTCAAAATTCTATATCCATGGACCTCTAGAATGTGAATCCAACATTTATCAGGCCAAAAGGCATTCTTCTATAAGCTAATGTTCCCCACTTTGTGTGAAACGTAGTCTCCAATCGATCTTGCTTGGCCACTAACACTTGGCTATAACCAAAAAATTCATCTAGCAAAGAGAAAAATTCCAAGCCTGATACCATCTGTAAAATTTGTTCCATTGGTGGAACCAAATAGTTTTCGTTGTCTGATGCTTTGTTCAAGTTCCAAAAATCAAAACATAGTCTTATTTCTCCTTATTTCTTCCTTACTGGAACTAGATTTGTGACCCATTCGGAGTGTTGAACCTTCAATATAATCTTAGAATCTAGTAACTTCTTCACTTCATTTTGGATCAAAGGCTCTAACTTTGGATTCATTTTTCTAAGTTGTTGTTGAAAGAGATTTATGCCTGTGTTGATTTGAATTACATGTTGGATGATGCGCGTATCATAAGTCTTCAAATATTCATACATCCATGTGAAGATATATTTGTATTGTTGAAAAAATATGATGAACTTGCATTTTTCTCTAGGTGAACAACATTTTCCCAAATTGACATACTTGGGATCAACTTTTCTTCCTAAATTTACCAGCTCATATTGCATTGATGAGCTATTTGTTTTAACATTAGCTGGTTTCCTGAATTTACTTTGCAAATCAAACATTTCTTCAAGGGTTCTCACTCCTTTAGGCATGCAATTTCCTTTGACTATATATCTGTTCTGTAAATATGATTGATGTTCTTCTTCATCAATTATAGATTCTTTGAAAACTTCCTCATTCATTAGAAATTTAATAATATGTTCATCGTCATCGAACACTCTCAAATTTGTAATGTTGCCAGGTACCGATGGCCTGAAATTAATTCAATAGAACACTTATTATTGGTTGGCACTAATATAGAAGCAGAAGTAGCTAATAAATCATTCGCATCATTTTGTAATCGAAAGATTGTGTTTATATTAAAAGCATTGAAGTGCATTATCATATCCCATACCTCAGATTGGTACCCTTTAATATGTGGAGATAAATAATGAATAGTATTTCTTATTTTCCTGACAACTATTTCAGAATCACCAAAAACATTCAATTTTTTTACATTCAATTCAATGGCTCTTTTCAGGCCTTGGAATAGAGCTTCATATTCAGGAGTGTTATTTGTACATTCAAACTCTATCCTACAAGAGAGAAAATGTTTATTTCTTTCAGGATCAATAAGAACACAACCAACTCTTGATCCCTCTTGTGTTTTGGAACCATCAAAGTACAAAATCCAAAATCTATCTTCTAAATCTTCTTAGTTAGTAGTGTATCCTAAATTAGTAACTAAGTATACTATGTTACAATCAACTTCATCATTCTGTGAGAATCGAAGGATATTGGACCGTGTGTCTGATTCATGACTAAATTCCTCTACTTGATATTTCCCTGGTCCAAGTTCTAAAAAGTAATTTCCCAAAACCGAAGATGATAATTTGACTGGTTCGTTATTCTCTTCCAACTGAGTTACATTTTATTTCATATGAGGTTCTCTTAGTATCTTAATTTGGTTCTGGTTGTTCTGGTATGGTAGGAATAAGTGAGACCAATCAATCACAAATTAACCATTAAGTTTCATAGACCAGTCCCTGCTCAATATCAAACCATAAGCTTTAGGTATATCCACCACCATTATATCTATGCATTGGCACACCCTTGGAGCTACAGACAATCTAATAAGCACATCTTTTATTTCTTCTATAACCTTAACAGCCAACCTATATAGTTGAATGATCTGTGAATGGGAAAACATCGGTTACCCATTGATTTTGTTGCAAATGGATAGTGGTATAACATTAAACGAAGCTCCAGAATCCACCAAACAATTATGTACATTGTGATTGAAAATTTCAAAATTCAATAGGAAAGGTAGAGTCTAGGATTTTGATTTACCACCAATACTTGCTTCATTTATCTCAGTATCTAATTCAATGGCCTCTATAGTACTCCTTGCTTGTGGGTAAAATGCTTCCAATAGTTTCTTTCTCTGTTAAGGAATATTACATAATTCGAACAATGAAATATTTTCTTTAGTCTTCTTAATATCTTCCACAATATCATATCCCATATTATATTCTTACGTTCCTTTCCTACTACTTTCTGGTTTGTTTGCCACATTTTTTACCTGTTTATTTATTTCTAGGCTTGTTTCTTTTATGTTTTCGGGATTCACCTTATGTTGTGGTTGAGTGGCGTTAATAATTTTCTTCACGGTTTCCTTTTTTCTCTTCACTTTAGGAAACAATAAAACTTAATCCACTAAGGATCCTTTGCTCCTCGTGGTAACATTTACCGATGATACTTGTATTTCCTCAGCCGACTCTTCCTCATTCAACCCCAATGTAGGTTCCTAGTCCCATAATATCATTGTGATTTTGTTATCAGGAATTATGCAATCAGTGTGGAGATTGTTTGTTCCTCTACCCTGCAACGTACAAGTGTAGAACACAAACTCACAGCAGCATATCCTTTCCTTAAGAAAGTAATTAATAACATGAAATAACATTATAATTGAGATCTAAATCTCTTATCCTTGCTCTAGAAAGTATTCACAACATCTAATACCTATAAAATAGATCAAGAAACAGAAATAAGAAGTGAGAGCATCATGGTAAAGACTAATTACTCATATCAGTGATCAAGGAATATGATAATATTCAATTGAAATCAACAACACATCAAATATAGGAAAGAGGAACACTTTTGTATTAAATATGAAAGAGATAGAAGTAAAACAAAAAATCCTTGATGTCGATGTCTTCGATCTCTACAAGAACATTTACAATCCTCTATGAATATGAAGATCTCTCCACACACAAGCTAGCTCTACTTTCCCTCTAAATTAGACTTCAATCCAACATCATAAGGGTACTTTTCTTGGCCTCCCTCACTCACATCATGAAGGATTCATTTATAACCCCAAAACCATGAGATTGACTTGGGGAATGGATAGAATGTGATCCCTACATGTGAGAGAAGCAAATACCACCTCTCCCAAGCATGTAGGAACTGACTCCACGGAGGCTTCCGCATGGAAGCTTCCATAACCTTCTTTTTTTCCTATTTTTTGACCATTGGCACTCCTGGTAGAAAGGACATGTGTGCCATACTAGGGTTTTGTAAAAGGAAGAGGGCATTGACGCTCTTTAATCCACGATGAGAAGCACTGTCAGCACTCTATGTAAAAGTAAGAAAGGAATCGACCCTCCAAGATGTGGAAAAAATATGAGCAAGATAGCTCAGGTCAGGATTTTTGGGAGGTTGAAAGGCAATGTAGAATTTCCATGAAGGATTATAGGCAATGTGGAATTTCCAGGTGCAACAGAATGACCCCCAAAGTATGAATCTAGAAGGAAGTGATAGGTGAAATATTTTGCAAGATATTTGTCTGGTATAGAGGCAATGAGAGATGAGCTCATAAATGACACAAGACTAATAACTGACTCCATCCAAACCAATCATAGCTGTGGACCAATACACTGCAGATCTATGATGATGACTATGTCCTGGGTACCAAAAATACAGTGTAAATCCATGAAGAACTAATATAGGAGGTAGGGCATAGCTACAGAAAATACAAAGTAGATCTATGTCGCCCGTCCCCAAATATTGAACACAAACACCAAAACATACAATGTGGATCCATGTCAAGACTTTGACTGATCTCCAAATGCAACCTGAGTATAGGCAGATATAATGGTGAGGCCTAACAACTTAGGGTATTCATTCCAATCCCCAACTGATACAATTCTAACCATGTAAATAAATGTCTTGATGTCGAACATGGCATAAACCACTTGATTACTAGTCATTGATGAAAACTGTTAACAAGTGCGAGGGAGATCACCATTAATGTCAATAATTCCCAAGGTATCTTAGTACATTATTTCAAGTGTGAATAGATGTTTTGAAGTTGAACACCTGATAGAATCTTTCAATCAGAGGTCATTGATGAAAACCTACTGTCAAAAGTGAAGAAACCTACCATTGAGGCATGTAGGATTCAAGATACTTGACTAGGTTTCTAAGTCTAATTCCTAGATAATGAGCTGAGGTCGACAAGAATAGACTCATCACAGGATGGCCATGATGATTCCAACATCAGTGACACGAAACAAGGAACAAAAGTTGATTTGAAGTGATGAAACTGACTCAGACATGACTAACTTTAGCGATAGGTAAAGTCACTAGTGAGTTATTTTCTGGAAGAGACATCCTTTGAACAATTTGAGGCATGACAAATGACTTGGAAGCATTGACTTAATGAGACTAGAACCAAGTGTAATGAAAGGAATATGACGAAGCATTCTTTGAATTGACTCAAAGGAGTTAGGTGACTCACAAAAGTGGATCGACTCGGAGACAAGCTAAATACCCAACTGTTCATATATGCAAAATGCAAACAGGTGCCATGTTCAAAGGTGGACTGTATATGGCTGCCATGAATTCAAATGAAAAACATTCCCCTTTCCTTTAATTTCCCCATCTCGAAATATGAGTGCCTCTTTTATTTTTTACGAGTCCAAAGAGGGTAAAAAACACTCGTTGTAGCTCATCAAGTGATGAGTCCATTCTCACATGTTTTACGAACCTGAGAAAGGAGGGGTTTGTTCCCATATAGGGTCTTTCACCATTTTATTTTTTGAGTCCGATGAAAGTGAACTCAGTATCCTTCATGTTTAGAGAGTCTGAACGAAGACCTAAGGAGACTCCATTGTGGTTCTTTTTTTGTAAAATAGGCCTAATCAGTTCGAAAAATTGATAAACTAATACCGACTGGTTGACCATTCTGATTATTTTACAAGTGTATAACTCCATAGTTTGTTTCCTTTTTCATAATCCACTTTTTTTTAGTCTAAAAAAGTAAAAAAAGTATACTCGACACTCTTTTATTGGGGTTTTAACGAGCATTTGAAAAGTGTTTAAAGACACTCAGTACTTTTTCATTTCAACTCCAAGCTTGAAAAAGACTAAAATAGCTTACATCATAGCCATTAACCAATGTTGACCTAAAAAAATCACAAAACACATTAAAAGCCAATTTACCAAAACTATGTAAAATAAAAAGTAAAAACCCATTTTCAATGAAATAATTTGGACTTCAAAATAAATAAATTATAGTAAACTTTTGAAAACTTCCAAAATATCTATAAATAGAAATGGATGGTAAGAAATATTTA
>LPNX011039940.1:136603-148353 GCA_001517045.1 Pseudotsuga menziesii
CGCGACAATGCTCGTCGCACGCTCTGCCAGGCTGGGATAGAAGAGTCGTAGGTGCTCTGTCCACAGCCGACAAGAGCGTCGGTCGTCTACACTCTATGACCCAAAAGCGACAGCTCCGTAGGCACTCTATGGGAAAAACCACTAGGCGTCGTTGTCCTTGACCTAGAGAAAAAAACCCTAACCCAACCAAAAAATATTTTTTTCCCTTTACATTGTTAAAATTTGTCATTTAAATGATTTTTCCTTTCAGTCATGATGTAATTTATAATATGAATTTCGTGTGTTGCATGTGCAATACAATATCTATATCATGGTGATTTGGAAAGAGAGGGAACATGAAGTTCCAGACTACCAGGTTGTCAGTGATCCAGCCACCGTAGAATCTTTTCTGAAATGCGGGCTCTTGAAGTACTTTAGAGTACCTGGTATGAAAGCGTATGTCCGCTTACTAGAGTATATCATACGGTGGGATCTTGAACAATAGAATTTCATGGTGGGGATCCACATCCTACCCATAGAGATTGAGGACATCTACTTTCTGATCGGATTATCCAAAAGAGGAAGTCCAGTAGTTCTGTCTAGGGCACATAGAGGGGATACCTCCTTAGATGACTTGATTGACCAGTACTGTGCACTAGGTATGGAGCCCCAATATGGGAAGCTACGTATCCAGTCCATAGCGTATCATCCTTTAAGGATAGTGGTATACACGATCGAAAAGGTGGCAGGAACTAGGTCTTCCCATGTTACCACTAGATCACACATGTTGTATGCATTGCAGTGTATGGAGCCCACCGTCTTCAACTGGTGTGAAGGCATGTTGGTATGTCTCAAATATCAAATAAACAAATGCAAGAGGGGAATGCTAAAGTAGTTTGGCTATGGAGTTGTGATAGTATATTTTATCTTACAACGGTTGCCCCATATGAGACCACAGGTGACTATTAGCAGGCTTAACCCCAAGGATCCTAGGATGATTGTAGGGGTTACTGCCATGCCCTACCTTGGTGGTGGGGGGCCCAAATTCAGTTACGGATCTAGTTTCTTTCGCTAGCTAAGAATCTAGTTACTCATGGTTGAGGACTACGCCTACGAGGGAGTAAGTTTTCGTGATGACCCGCAGCTTGCATTACCTGCGCGAGAAGTATGGGACAACCAAGGTAAGAAAAGACACTATCCACTGTGTTTTTAGTTTTTGTATTTTATTTCATTTTTATTTTGTAGTACTGAGATAAGTGAAAAATGTTTCCATCTAGACATTGGACCCGTACGTCCAGTAGGGATGTCACCCATTGCTAGGTGAGCAAGTACCAGGGACATGATGTTATATTGATCCGAAGCTGATGAAGAGCTCAAAGACCTTGAGGAGAACCTACAAAATTTAACTGTGGGTACCCCTAATGTGACCACTTATGAGGTACCTAGGTGTTATCAGCACCATATTGCAGGTGTCTCTGGACGGTTTGCTAGGCTACTCTGCAGAGTGCCTCAAGCTATCGCGTGCTATCATGAGCAGCACCATGATCAGGATTAGTCTGCTTTGATATTCACTTTTTTGTATATGTACTACTGAAAGCTTCAAAGCTTCATATTTTTCCCTATGTATAATTGTATTCCAAACTTTTTACAGTTCGAAACTTTGAGGGCACTGAAATCTAGATGCTTCAGCCCAATTTTGTATCTCGGTGCTATAGTTTTTATATATGACAAACTTTAATATTTACAGTTGTGTGTGAGACAAATGTGATGTGTCAAATGATTATCTACTTATGAATTTACATGTATGTTGTTTATGTTTCAAATGGACTTTAAAAAAAAATGAGCAATGTGCCAATCTAAGACATAATTGTTAGTTTTTCAACATTAAGCTAGCATATCATTAGGATCTTTAAACTGAGAGAACGACAAGCACAGCAATCAAACACAAGAGACAATGGACACAATGTTTTTCCTCTAGGAAACCATAAATGGAGAAAACCCCGCAACTTCCTCTGAGATAGAATTAGCACCAAAGTGAAACCAAAAAACAATAAGACAATCTCCTGACAGCAGTAAGCTCTTTCCTCTTGCCCCAGTGTCTTTCTCTTCCTCAACTATGCACTACACTTGAGTGTGGATGATATGTGTGATAAATAGAGAGTCCAACTCTCTATTTATACTAATCCCAACATGACTAAAACACTACTAGGGTCTACCTCTACTAGGAAAGTCTAATAACCCTAGTGCACCGAAACTGCGGGGACTTTAACCCTTAGAAAACCAGAGGGTTACCCATAATGACTTGACGTGACTTGTTTACATTATTGATTCTCCCGATCAGAACATTGGGGCATGACAACATGACTCAATTATATTATAGATACATCCCAAAATAAACATCGGGTTAGAATATATAAGATACATAGATTAATACATTCCGAAGTTACAAATACATCAACACTCCCTCTTAACTAGGAAGGTATTCTTTCAACACAATTTTCAGCACTGGTCTTCATCTCTGGATCATCTGCATCTTCAAGTCTTCTTAGTCTTCAAGTCATCTTCATCTTTGGATCTGGATCATCACTGGATCTGGATCATCCCTCGATTTGGATCATCTCTATAGCATCATCTCTGGATCTGGATCTTCCCTCAATCTAGATCATCTCTACTGAATCATCAATGTTGAATCTTCACAGGTGCTATCTCATGATTCTTCTCGTCATAGGAATTTCTACAGAGCCAGCCCTTTTTCATGCTGGATGTAAGCCTAGCCATCATGTAGGTCTTCACCCAACACTTACATCTGATCATGTAGGAACTAACCTACAATCATATCAGAAAGGCACACCCAGCACTCACATCTAACCATGTGGGAACCAATCCCACAACCCTGTTAGAAAGGCCCAGCACTCACATTTGACACATGTGAGGAACCAATCCAACATGCATGTTCAAAAAGGCTTTGCACTTACATCAGACACGTGCGAGGAACCAATCCAACATGCATGTTCGAAAAGGCTCTGCACTTATATCTGGCACATGCGAGGAACCAATCCAACATGCATATCCAGAAGGGCCCTACACTTACATCTGACACATGCGAGAAACCAATCCAACATGCATGTTCAGAAGGGCATGCACTCACATCTAACCTAGTAGGAACCAAATCCTACACCCTCACCAAAATGGCCCCCAGTCCTAGACCGAGGTACCTGGTAACTGAACAGGTGCCTCCATTCCCAAAATGGTAGTTTCCCTTACATCTGTCCTACTCGACAGAATGGCCAACACTCACATTTGACATGGGAGGAACCTAATCCTTTAGCCATGATAGAATGGTTCATCCCTTACATCTAACCTACTTGTCAAAATGGTTCTCTCAGTCCCGGACTGAGTGTTCCTGGTAACTGACCAAGTACCCTCATTCCTAGAATGGCATTGAGCACTCATATCTGACATGGAAGGAACCAATCCTCTCACCATGACAAAATGGCTCAGCCCTTACATATGACCATGGAAGGAACCAATCCTCTCACCATGTCAGAATGGCTATGGGATTCATCAATTTCCCTTGGAGGAAACCTCGATCTGGAGAACACCAAGCTTCTCCCTGAATTACTCAAACTTCACCCTAGCCAATGGCTTCATCAATACATTAGCTATATGTTCCTTCGTCGCAACATACTGTAGCTTCACTACTCCTCTCAGCACCATATCCCTAATATAGTGATACTTGATCTCAATATGCTTCAACTTGTCATGGAACACTGGATTCTCTAACAACTTCACACAACTCTGGTTGTCACAATGTATACAAGTAGCATCCATCCAGAGATCAAATAAATCAGATAGTAGCTTCCACATCCATACTACCTCAGAACTAGCTGACCAGGCTGCGACATACTCTGCTTCAATCGTACTCAGTGCCACACAGGATTGCTTCCTGTTAAACCAAGAGATCACACCTAATCCCATATTGAAGCAACACCCCAAAGTGCTCTTCCTATTGATAGCACTACCTGCCCAATCTGAATCAACATAACCTTCCAGGTTAATCTTCTGATTCACATTGTACTTGAGCCCATAATCAATTGTTCCCCTTAGGTACCTCGGAATATGCTTTACAGCAATCAAGTGAACATTCCTCGTATCTGTCAAGAACTGGCTCAAGGTGTTCACAGCAAAGCAAATGTCTGGTCTCGTGTTCGTCAGATACATCATGGACCCAATCATCTGATGATACATCGTAGCATTAACCATTTCTGATGAAGCATTGCTCAATACCTTCAGGTTCGATGCCATAGGTGTGGCCATAGCCTTGCAGTCCATCATCCCAAACCTCTTCAGGATCTCTACTACATACTTCCCTTGTCTGAGGGACATTCCATCCGTATTCTGCCACACCTCCATACCTAGAAATTAATGCATCATACCCAAGTCCTTCATTTCAAACTCAACAACAAGCTTTCTCTTCGTATCAGCAATCAACCCATTCATACCTGTTACAAACAGATCATCTACATACAGTAGAAGCATCACTAGGTTGCCATCTTCAACCTTGTAATAAAGGTTGGAATCTGCTTTACTTTTGGTAAAGCCCAAACTGGATAGAAATCTATCAATTCTGCCATACCATGTCCTGGGTGCCTGTTTCAAACCATATAGGGCTTTCTTCAGTCTGCACACATGAGACTCCCTGTCATGTGTCTCAAAACCAAGTGGTTGTTCTACATACACTTACTCTTCTACTACACCATTCAAGAAGGCATTCTTGACATCCATTTGGTGTATCTTCCATTTCATTACTACAGCCAAAGAAAGTACTGATCTAATGGAAGTGTATCTAGCTACAGGAGCAAAGTTTTCTTCATAATCTATTCCTTCCTTCTGTGAGAAGCCACAAGCCACAAATCTTGCCTTATATTTTTCTATGCTACGGTCTGTAGCATGCTTGATCTTGTAGATCCATTTGGAAGTTACAACTGACTTCCCTTCTGGTCTTGGGACAACATCCCAAACGTTGTTCTTCATGATTGATTGATATTCTTCGATTATAGCATCCTTCCATTCTTTTTGTTCTACTTCTTCTTCATAGTTGGAAGGTTATTTATCGATAACATCACAAAGTAAGGCTACGTATCCGAAGCAAGATCTGGTTCTCTTTCTTTCTTTGTGATTCTTTTCTGGAGCTCCATATCGTTTTGCACCTTGGATAATTTCACATACCCAAGTAGGTTTCCTCTTATGAGGATTTTTCTCCAAATGTGGATCTATAGGTCTTTGTGGTTCTTCAAAATATCAATCTTCTTCTTGAGTTTCTTCATTCATGGTTGTATCATGAATTATGGGAGCTTCGAATTCTTCAGGTTCTTCAACAGGTCTCTTTCTGGATTTGTTGTAAGCTGTGTCTTCATCAAATGTTACATCCCTACTGATGTCAATCTTCTTGAATCCCAGGAAGTATATTTTGTAAGCCTTTGAGCTTTCAGAGTATCCCACAAATATACCCTTCCTTCCTGGGATCTAGTTTTGTTCTCTTCTATTTTGGTATGTGTATGTACACCGGGCAGCTGAATATTCTGAGATGGCTGACTTCTGGTTTCTTGCTAGAGAAGACTTATTCATGAGTCTTATTCTTGAGTACTCTGTGTGGAGTACGGTTCTGTACATACACTGTTGTTCTGGCTGCTTCTACCCATAGATGCATAGGAAGATCCTGATCATGAAGCATTGCTTTTGCAGCTTCCATGATAGTTCTATTCTTCCTTTATGCAACCCCATTCTATTATGGATTGTAAGGAGTGGACAACTCCCTCTTGATCCCTGATTCTTTACATAGCTCTTTAAATTCATTTCATGTGAATTCTCCACCATTATCTGATCGAAAGGTCTTGATCTTCTTTTCTATGTGGTTCTTGATCAAGGCTTTGAATTCCTTGAACTTGTTGAACACTTCATCTTTGTTCTTCATGAAGTAAATCCATGTCTTCCTAGAAAATTCATCAATGAAAGAAACATAGTCATTAGAGGAATTTTGGGGTCTAAAATGGGCCTCCTAAGGAAAATAATAAAATAATAGTTAAAATAATAAAATAATATTGATTAATTTTGGAGGAAGAAAGAAAAAAACTACTTTTTGTGTTCGTATTTTCGACATATCTCATTGTGTTTTTACTCAAATTTTGATCGGGAGAGCTCGTTGGATGTGGAATTTTATTCTACATCCAACGAGTACCCACACTGCATACTTTTGACGGACCCCACTACCCCAAAAAACAATAAATACCTGAAAAAATGTGATGATGACATCATCATCACATTTTTTCAGGTATTTATTGTTTTTGGGGTAGCAGGGTCTGTGAAAAGTATGCATTGTGGGTACTCGTTGGATGCAGAATCAAATTCCGCGTCCAATGACCTCTCCCGATCGAAATTTGAGTAAAAACACAGGGAGATATGTCGAAAATACGAACAAAAAAGTAGTTTTTTTTAATGACAAATATGTCAATTCAACCATTATGGTTGACTTATTTTATTGAAATTCTATTGGTTCTTGAATTCCAACTCACAAAAACTTATTTTGGCACGTTTTCTTATAAGGCCCATTTTAGACCCCAAATTTCCTCTAATGATACATACCCGCTTAGTGAACTTGATGACATTGGTCCACTTACATCACAGTGGATGATTTCCAAGATTCCTTTTGCTTTGCTTTGGCTACTTGGAAATGTCTTCTTAGTATTCTTCCCTTTCGCACATCCTTTGCAGACCCCTTCATGTTTTGCTTGAATTTCTGGAAGACCTTCAACAGCTTTGCTTGCAAGTGGTAGTGCTCTGTAATGCACATGTGCAAGCCTTCTATGCCATAGTTCATTTGGCTCTACTGTGTCATGGACCATAGCTTGTTCTGAATGGCCCTTCAGCTTGTATAAACCTCCTTCTTGTTCTCTAATCACTATTACATCATCAATAGTCTTTCCTCTTGGCCACATGATGACTTTACCATCTATGAATGCAACCCTCATGCCTTTTGCATCCAATGCTAATATGGATAGAAGATTCTTCTTTATTCCTGGTAATAATAGAACATCCTTCATTTTTATAGACTTTTTGGAGTCTATATCGTAGGAGGATTCACCACTAACTTTTATTGGATATTGGTAGTCATCTCCTAGCTTCACCTTATGGGGTGAATTATGTTCGGATAGTTTTTCAAAGGATTCTTTGAAACCTGTCATGTGCTTGGAAGCCCCACTATCAATAAGACAATCTTTGATTCCATGACTGACAGTTCCCATGAGAGCATAAATCAGAACATATTCATCTTCACTTGCAGAGTCTTCACTTTCTTGCTTTACTCTCTTCCTTGGAGGATCATCATCCTCAATAGTGTGGGCATGATGTTTTCTTTTGGAGTTCTTCTTCTTCTTGGATCCATTCTTATTCATGGGACAGTGTCTAGCAAAGTGTCCTATTTCATCACATGTATAACATTTGAGTTTATATGAACCTTTCTGATGAGAATTCTTACCTTGGTGATGATGCTTTTCCCTTCTTCCTTTCTTTGAGTGTACTGTGAGAGCTTGATCTTAATTTCCCATCTTTTCTTCTCGAGCTACTATCTGAGCTTCTTCTTGAGAACATTCTTCCCACAGTCTACTGAACTTGACCAACTTCTTCCTAGCACAGATTCCTTGGATGAAAGAATCCCATGACCTAGGGAGGCCATTTAATGTTCTCATCACAACTTCCGCATTCTCTACTTCTTCATCTACAGCTTCTAGTTGTTCTTTGATCTGGGAGACCCTTGTGAAGTATGACTGGATGGTCTCCTCATTTTGGATCTTGACATTCTTCAACTGGTTCCTTAGAGTCATCTTCTGATTGATATTCTTCCCTTCAAAAAGTTTGGTTAGGGCATCAAACATGGCTTTAGGTGTCTTGAGGGACGACACCTGTGGAATGAGGTGATCCTTGATAGAATCTGCAATAATCCTCTTTGCCATAACCAACTTCTTCTTATGTAAGTGTTGGATGGATTAAAGTAACAGAGAGGGGGGGGGTGAATCAGTTACATACCAAAGTGCTTCTTTTTAAATGATGTTTCATATTTATTATGGACATATGTTTAAACCATTCAACATATAGCAGCAAATTAAATAACAATCAACATTCAATCACATCAGCGAACACAAGACACAATGTTTTCATGAGGAAACAATAAAAACTCTTCTTCTTAAGAATGAAAGGTAAGCTCCAACTCCTCTTTACATTCTTTTATTTTTCCTGAGCTTCAACCCAGACGAGGTTGCTACCTCTGGAAGCTCCAACTTCCAATTATACAAGCACCAACTTGTTTCTATTTTCTGGCTACAACCAGAGGGATGCTACAACACCCCAGAGAAATCTGTTCTCCCTTGCTCCACCCTACCACCCAGAGAACTCTTTGAATCATAGAATGAATCAAACCCTTACAACCCCTTACTGTCTATGACTAGGATTTATAAATCAGCATTTACATTATGATTCTGAATTAGACAGTATTGCAGATATTTACAACAGATGTTATAATTCTATCTCTATACATTTTTCTCTGTTTATCATCAAGACTAAGCACATACGGAACTCACCGAGACTGTCACTGTATCATTCATATATTATTTCTCATCTGGACTCTTCATACTCTGCAACAATCATTGTATCCAGCTCTTCAATTCTTTTCTGCAATGTGCTCAATCTCTTATATTCGAAATTACCTTACTGAACATCACACTTTTCATTGATCTGCTTGCTACAATATATATATATATATATATATATTCCAGACGATTACCATTCTCTCCGTTCAAAACGGTTACGGACTCTTCATTTTCCATCTAATTGCAAATGAGACACAGTTAATAGGTCTCGAATGTTGATCTGTACAAAACGATTCACATTCCACGAATATCATAGATTCTCAAAAGTCTCTAACTGACAAAAACTTTAAGTCCTTCGAATGCCCAGTTTGTCCGACTCTCTGCATTCCACGAATAGTCATCATCGAATCAATACTGTGCTAGACTCTTCAAGTTCCATTGTTTCCAGATCAAAGGACCCTGGGTTCGGCTCTGAATATGGAGACTTCCTCTGTATATAACAGTGCTGTGCCGCAGCGGACACATATGTGAATTAAACTTCCACCGTTTCGGAAGAGGGACGGGCAACTAGCTTCGATGAGCTCTGTCTCAATCGGCTGTCTTTTGGGTTTCGAGTCAGAATTTTTTTTATTTTGGCTTCTGCCGTTGTGGCTCCCGAAAGCCTTTATACCTCCGCCGTTGCCACTCCTGTTCCGCCCCGACTTCCGATGTTTTGAAGCTCCGACGTTGCAGCTCCTGTTCCACTTTTTGCTTCAACGTTGCGGAAGGGGATGTCCTTCTGACGTCCGATGTTTTAAAGCTCTGACATTGTGACTCCCGTTCCTCTTTTCACTCCGACGTTGTGGAAGGGGATGTCCTTCCGATGTTTAGTTGTTTCTCCTCCGCTCGCCGATATGTTTGTTTTCCCATTGTCGCCGATCCTTGTGTTGTGGGCTTTCGCCGTTGCGGATGAAGAAGCCACTACCCTTCCGCCGTTGCAGATGAAAAATCACTATCCTTCTAGCCGCTTTGTTTCAGATCCTTCCCATTCTGTATAGTGTGATCAAATTATTCATTTAAAACTCTGTTTTATATATGTGAATCGCTGTATAGATGTAACACTGTGTTTCAATGAGACTTCGTATGCTAAGCTCCATGGTATAGAATAGCGCTGAGTTTAAATATAATGCTGTTGATATATAACATGATAACTCTATGCTGATAACATATGTAACATTTGTAACATTTGATCATTTTTATCCTTCTGTTTCATTTATTTGAATGTATAACAAAATCCTCTGTTGTAGTGAACTATGTAATCATCCTTTTCAATATGCGGGTATTCTGTGCAACATTTAGAGCTGTGACATTATTCTCATCTGTGGCTGTAACATTAACATTTGCTTTATTACTGCTGTGACTTTATTTGATTCATCCTATTGTGGCTTTTCCTGTGAGTGAAACATTCAAAGTTTGGCATATGGAAACATTCAGACTGTGTAGCAAAATTGGCTAACAAACTCCCCCTTTGACATGATGACAAACTTTTGAAAGCTTTCTCCCCCTTTTGACATCCATGGCAAAGATAGAAAGAGAAATCCCCCTGTGAATATGTCTCCCCCTGTTACTGTGAGACAACTAACAGCTGAAAAAATGAAACCAATCTATACCGAATATGTTCAGAAAGCAAGAGAACAAAAAAATAACCAAAATTTGGAACCATTTGCCACCAGGAAATCAGAACCTATAATGTGAATGAAAAAAAAATATTCAGAGGACAAACCCCCAACTGAGCTCGAAGCATTTCAAACTAAGATTTGGGAAGGGGCTTAGTGAAAATATCAACAATCTAGTCTTTTGTTCCAACATATTCAAGCTTAATAACTTTGGACAGCACCTGCTCTCTCAGAAAATGATATTTGATGGGTATGTGTTTAGTCTTTGAATGCATCACTAGGTTCTTTGAAATGCTTATTGCACTTGTATTATCACAGAAAATGGGAATGGGATCATCATTATGTATGTGCATATCCTTCAGCATCTGCTTCATCCAAAGAATCTGGGTGCAACATCCTGCTGCTGCTATATACTCTGCTTTCAGCTGTAGATAATGAAACAGATGATTGTTTCTTACTGGACCAGCTTACCAAACAACCTCCAAGAAAGAAGGCAGCACCACTGGTACTTTTCCTGTCATCAACACATCCAGCCCAGTCAGCATCAGTAAATGCATATAAGTCTAGAGAGTTATCTTTTGGATACCATAAACCATGATTTGCTGTTCCTTTTAAGTATCTGAAAATCCTCTTTACAGCCAACAAGTGACCATTCTTAGGTGAAGCCTGAAATCTTCCAACCTGACAAACAACATGCATAATGTCTGGCCTAGTTGCTGTAGCATAGAGTAGACTGCCAATCATGGATCTGTACATAGTTTGGTCTACATCTCCAGAGTTATCATCTTTACTGAGTTTACATCCAGTGACCATAGGTGTACCAACTAGCTTATAGTCCTCCATTTTGAATTTCTTTAACATTTCATTCATGTATTTAGTCTGAGAGATAGAGATACCTCTGTCACATTGATTGATTTGTAATCCAAGCAAGAACTTCATTTCTCCTAGCATAGACATTTCGAATTCCTGTTGCATGATTTCAGCAAACTTTGTGCTCAGTCTATCATCATCACTCCCAAAAATTATGTCATCAACATAAACTTCTATAATAATAAGGCTGTTATTCTCTTCTTTAATGTACAGGTTACTATCTATGTGACCTTTCTTGAATCCTTGCTGCATTAAGTAGTTATATAGTCTGGAGTACCATGCCCTAGGTGCTTGCTTCAATCCATATAATGCTTTCCTCAATCTGTAAACAAACTGTGATTCATCCTGTACATGAAATCCTTCTGGCTGCTCCATGTAGACTTCCTCTTCCAGATCACCATTCAGAAAAGCTGACTTCACATCCATTTGGTAGACTTTAATTTGCTTGGAGCTGGCATATGCTAGAATCAACCTTATTGCTTCCATTCTAGCAACAGGGGTAAATGTTTCACTGTAATCAATCCCTTCTACCTATGCATAACCTTTGCAAACTAGTCTTGCTTTATTTCTGGTTACTTTTCCTGTATCATCCAGTTTATTCCTG
>LPNX011039940.1:152876-204006 GCA_001517045.1 Pseudotsuga menziesii
ATTTGTCTGACTCTTTGCATTCCACGAATAGTTATCATCGAATCAATACTGTGCTAGACTCTTCAAGTTCCATTGTTTCCAGATCAAAGGACCCTGGGTTCGGCTCTGAATATGGAGACTTCCTCTGTATATAACAGTGATGTGCCGCAGCGGACACATATGTGAATTAAAATTCCACCGTTTCGAAAGAGGGATGGGAAACTAGCTCTGATGAGCTCTGTCTCAATCGGCTGTCTTTTGGGTTTCGAGTCAGAAGTTTTGTTATTTTGGCTTCCGCCGTTGCGGCTCCCGTTCCGCTCCGACTTCCGATGTTTTGAAGCTCCGACGTTGCGGCTCCTGTTCCGTTTTTCGCTTCGACGTTGCGGAAGGGGATGTCCTTCCGACTTTCGATGTTTTAAAGCTCTGACGTTGTGGCTCCCATTCCGCTTTTCGCTCTGACGTTGCGGAAGGGGATGTCCTTCCGATGTTTAGTCGTTTCTCCTTCGCTCGTCGATATGTTTGTTTGCCCATTGTCGTCGATCCTTGTGTTGTGGGCTTTCGTCGTTGTGGATGAAGAAGCCACTACCCTTCCGCCGTTGCAGATGAAAAATCACTATCCTTCTAGCCGCTTTGTTTCAGATCCTGCCCATTCTGTATAGTGTGATCAAATTATTCATTTAAAACTCTGTTTTATATATGTGAATCGTTGTATAGATGTAACACTGTGTTTCAATGAGACTTCGTATGTTAAGCTCCATGGTATAGAATAGCGTTGAGTTTCAATATAATGCTGTTGATATATAACATGATAACTCTATGCTAATAACATATGTAACATTTGTAACATTTGATTGTTTTTATCCTTCTGTTTCATTTATTTGAATGTATAACAAAATCCTCTGTTGTAGTGAACTGTGTAATCATCATTTTCAATATGCGGGTATTCTGTGCAACATTTAGAGCTGTGACATTATTCTCATCTGTGGCTGTAACATTAACATGTGCTTTATTATTGCTGTGACTTCCTTTGATTCATCCTACTGTGGCTTTTCCTGTGAGTGAAACATTCAAAGTTTGGCATATGGAAACATTCATACTGTGTAGCAAAACTGGCTAACAGTAAGGCCTTAGCCTCATCTCCCTCTGGAACTAGAACCTCCTCCTATATATAGGAGTCCAACTCATTTTCTTCCAGGACCAAGGAGATCCTATACTTCCAAGCTCGAAAATCATCAGCTCCCTCAAGCTTTTTATCAAGCTTGGTATGATGAGACATCTTAACTGAGAACCTCAAATGGAAATACAAAATATTTTAGATCTTACCAGGTCAAGATGTCGGATCTAAATTTTGAGCTGAAATCCTACAGAGCTGGTTCATGAGCAGATTAGGGTTTTGCTTTTTCAGAGTTCTATCCAACCAAATGCCTTGAAATTTATCCCTAACTTCGATTTTGGGGAGGAGATCAATCTAGGCCTAGGCTCACTGAAAAATTCCACTTTTGTGAAAAACCCTAATTTTTGACAGCAGTGTTGGGTCCAAAACTGAAAAACCTCATAATTGGATTCTGCTTCCACCGAAAGATGCGCCCTAGGGAGGAGAGTTATTCCACCCTACTTTTGCTGAAAATCTATGGAGAGAGATCCACAAAATAGGAATCCCTAGTTCTCACAGCTGCATAGTGTCTTCTTCTCAGGTTAGCTCTGATACCATGTTAGTTTTTCAACATTAAGCTAACATATCATTAAGATATTTAAACTGAGAGAACAACAAGCACAACAATCAAACACAAGAGACAATGAACATAGTGTTTTTCCTTGGGGAAACCATAAATGGAGAAAACCCCACAACTTCCTCTGAGATAGAATCAGTACCAAAGTGAAACCCAAAAATAGTAAGACAATCTCCCAACAGCAGTAAGCTCTTTCCTCTTGCCCCAGTGCCTTTCTCTTCCTCAACTATGCACTACACTTGAGTGCGGATGAGATGTGTGCTAAATAGAGAGTCCATCTCTCTATTATACTAATCCCGACATGACTAAAACCCTACTAGGGCCGACCTCTACTAGGAGAGTCTAATAACCCTAGTGCCCCAGAACTACAGGGACTTTAACCCTTAGACAACTAGAGGGTTACCCACAATGACTTGACATGACTTGTTTACATTATTGATTCTCCAAAATTAGAACATCAGGGCATGACAACATGACTCAATTACATTATAGATACATCTCAAAATAAACATTAGGTTACAATATATAAGATACATAGATGAATACATTCTGAAGTTACAAATACATCAACAATAATTAGCTAGGAAATATGCCACAGCGCTTAGATGTCTTGAAATGTGTTGATATGTAACCTACTCAAAAGACCTTTCTAACAACCTAACTCTTCGAAATGTACGAAGAAGCAGGGGATTTCAGACGGTGTAGATCTGATTAAGTTGTTGAAAAACTAATTCGGAGTCTAGGTAAACCCTAATATCCCTTACATCATTAGCTAGAGCTTTCGTCAACAATCCAATCATGGGTTGGTATTCCGCCAGATTGTTGGTGGAGGGACCTAAAAGAACACCCTCTGAACTACTAGATCACTTATAGGAGAGTACAGTACCTAGTCTGTTGATGCAAGGTTAAGTGTATATCGATTAGCACCATCAACAAAACCAGTGAAAGTAGTCATATGTCCATCAGACAAAAGACATACATAAGTAGGGTTTTATGAAAAACACATTTTAAATCACAAAAAAGACACACTTTTCAAAACTAAGACACACAACAAACTAAACAATATTTACAAAGACCCTATGCTAGATGATCTAGGCATAGTATCTTTTTAGGTAGAGCCCATTTCAGGGCTCTCCCAAAGGTATCCCATCATAATCGACCAACTCATACGCCCATTTCTCTAACATGCAACTGACAATATAAGGCCCATGCCACATAGACTCAAATTTTCCTGCCCCCAACTTGTCATGCTTCTGGTCATAAGTCAAGAAAAGGTCTCTTGCATTGAAGGGATGGGGTTGAACAATCCTATCATATTTAAATTTCATTCGTCATTGATGTTCCTCATTAGCTAAGGAAACATCACGTCGATTTTCTTCAAGTTTGTTTAGATACAAGAATCTTTCTTCATCTATAGAAGTGTTGGGAAACAGTTCTACAACAAGTTTCAAAGAAGGGAACTTGCATTCTATTAGGAGATTTTCTTCCAGCTTGTATACTAGTTGAAATGGAATAAAACCGGTGGAAGTTTTGACAGTAGTCCCATAGGCCCAGAGTGCAGAGAATAGCTATAAATTCCATTTTGACTTGACCTGCCCTACCATCCGCTAAAGCATTTTTTTTAATACTTTGTTTATA
The DNA here is from genome assembly GCA_001517045.1 of Pseudotsuga menziesii. Lineage (NCBI taxonomy): Eukaryota > Viridiplantae > Streptophyta > Pinopsida > Pinales > Pinaceae > Pseudotsuga > Pseudotsuga menziesii. Next base: position 156,224 of record LPNX011039940.1, read on the forward strand.
GCATCAACCTGGCCATTGGCCTGAGGATAGTAAGGTGTAGATTTATCATGATGAAACCCCAATTTGGCATTGAGCTCCACCATCATTTTGTTTTGAAAATGTGATCCATGATCGGTCACGATGGCCCTTGGAATACAAAATCTAGAAATGATGTGGTTGAATAAGAATAATGCAGTTGTCTTCCCATCTTCAGCATATGTGGGCATAGCCTTGACCCATTTTGTAAAATAGTCCACAGCCACAATAATGTAGCCATGCCCCCCGGCTAAGGTAGGTCTACAGTGCACGAAGTCTATGCTCCATTTTGCAAAGGGGCCAACTGCTACAATGGGATGGAGCGGAGCTGGATGGGTGCGTTTCTTTGTAGTGAATATTTGGCATGGTGGGAATTTATTGACTGCTTCAATGCAATATTTAAAAATAGAGGGCCACAAATACCCTACACGTAATATTTTTTGGGCAGTATCCAACCCAAATAGATGACCGCCACAAGCTCCAACGTGGCAATAATTTAAAATGATCTCAGCTTCCTCATGTGTAAGGAAACGTCGTAATATGGAGTCAACTCCATGGTGGTATAGGGTATCATTTAGGATAATATAGCTTTTGTCTTGGTGGTGAATGCGACAACGTTCATCATGAGAAGTAATGTGCTAATATTGTAGGGTATGGAGATACAAAATGATATCTCCATACCAAAGATAAGTCGTACTAATGAGAAACAATGATTCATCAGGAAATGAATCGAAGGGCTTTGCATTCTCTATATTACGGGGAAGGTCACATATAAGCTCTGCGAAAACAAGAGACTTCTTTGAAGTTCTCTTGGCGAACTCTAACTCAAATTCCTGGAGAATCACAATCCAATGTGAGTATTTTCCCCCAAGCACTTGACGTGTGAGAACGTAGTACATGGGGTTATAATCCATGTAAATAGTGTTGGTGTGGAGCAAGATATAATGAAAGAAATTTTGGACTACAATGACCGTGGCCAGAGAAAGCTTCTCCACATGTGAATATTGAGTTTCAGATTCTAACAAACTCTTAGTGGCGTAGTAAATCACATGTTCCTGGTCATGTTCATCTATCTAAATGGGGACCATGCCTATGGTATACAAGGATGCAGCCACATACAAGGAATAGTCCTTAGTATAATTGGGCAGTTGCAACATAGGTGCATGGGTAAGTGCATGCTTGATATTATCAAATGTGCATTGTGTGAAATCATCCCAGACAAAAGGTGTATCCTTTTTAAGAAACCTCATAAAATCGTGTGTCCTCTATACGTAATTAATGCAGACAAAACGACGTAGAAATTTTTCCTTCCCTTGTAAAATTTGGAGTTTGGTAACATTTGTGGGGGCGGGTAGGGCCAAGATAGCTTCAATTTTCAAGGGATCAATGTGGATTCCATATTTAGAGATGAAGAATACAAGGATTCAACCAATTTATACACAAAAAATATACTTGTGGGGATTGAGACGGATGTTAAAATGATGGCATCGGAGGAAGATGGCCCTCAAATTCTCTACATGTAAGCCTCGCTACTTGGAATGAGGAGGCAGGTCATCAAGGTAAGGTTCCACAACGTGTTTAATATCGAGGAAAGCATATGACATGGTGCGTTGAAATGTAGCGCTAGAATTCTTCAAGCCAAAAGGTAGTTTACGATAGGCAAAGGTCCCCCATGCGAAAATAAATGTCGTCTTGTGTTGGTTGGATGGGGGAATATCAATCTGATAATAACCAGAAAAGTCATCCATAACTGAAAAGATGACACTTCCGGCGCAGTTATCAATTATTTGATCGATGTAGGGAGTGGGGAAATTGTCTTTTGGGAAAGCCCTATTCAGATCCCTTAATTCGATGCAAACCCTAATAGTTCCCTGTTTTTAATTGATGGGAACTATGTTGGACACCCATGCTGGTATATGAAACCATCCCTGAGAAGTTTTTCAACTTCTTCCTTGATGGTTGTTTCTTTCTGTGGATGCACTTGTCGTAGTTTTTGGCGGGCTGGCTTAGCACCAGGATATGTTTTGATTTCATGGACAACAATAGAGGGATCAATCCCTAGAATTTCTTCATATGTCCACACAAAGACATCCCTAAATTCCTTCAATAAGGTCGTGTATGATTGAACTTATTCATGTGAAGAGTTCTGGCCTATGAAAAATTTCTCTGAAATACCTGGTTTCACGGATATGTCTACAAGTATGGTTTTCATAATATTGCATATATTTCCCTCAGACTTGACATTGCAAGTGAGTATCAGAGACTGGGGGTCCATGACTATCTCAGAGGAAACAACGGATGTGAATTGGTCTTCAACCATATGGAAAGGGGGAAGGAAAGAGGATCGATGATGATGATATTTCAAGGAATCTTGTCTAAGGACATGACTTCCATAATGGATTCATACATAGGAAGTGTATGTAATAAGTAGTCTAGATATGGGGAGGGGTTTGTTAGCCAATATGGCATGTGATAACTATCTGAGGCTACCAACATGTGATCATTGGTGGTGGGGTCACAAGTAGATTGGATTGCGTTATAAAATTCTTCAAAAGGGGTTAAAGGTGTTGATTCAATAATTGATTTTCCTTTGTCCATAGAGGAGGTAGAAATCATATCAAAAGATGGATTTTGCAGAGCAAGAGGAGGATTGGATAATGGAAAGACTCCCATTAATGAAGAGTATTTGATAAGACCTACTCCGATGTCTTTATACTAAGGGGTATTCAAGAATGGAACAATATTTGCATCATTTGTAATGGCACTAGTTGTGATGAAATCTAGCTGATCTATGGTAACAATACTTCCTTGGAATGGGAACTGGATGATCCGAAAAACGGTCGATGCTATAGCTTGCATAGCATAGAACCAGTTGTGACCTAGGAGTAGGCTGTAATCCAAAGGGGCATTAACAACTTCAATGTGAATGGAGACCGACTTTCCCCCTAGTTCAACATGGACGGGAGGTAGTAATCCATAGGGTTGAAAGCCGCGACCATCAAAATCCTTAAGGGTGGTAGGTGAACGGTTGATTTCAGGAGAACCAATGGCTCTCCAACAAGATAAAGACATGATTGATGTAGAGGCTCCCTCGTCCAAAACAGTATGATGAATGGTCTTTCCAACAATTTTAGTGGATATTTTAAAATCCAATTGGTGTGAGAGCCGGGTTTTAAAATCATCTAGTTTGAAAGTGATGACATTACTGTTTTCAGGATATGATAGCTCCAAGTGTAGTAAGCAAGTTTTTCCATTGGGTGGGTCAAGTTTGGAGTACTTCTAAATCCGACATAGCAAAGAGTGCTTGAGCCAAATCTTCTCCAATGTTGTAATATTGGGAAGCACGTGTATTAGGGTTGATAATGGAATTACAAAGAGTACCCTTAGGTGGGTGGAAAATTGCTTCTGGAATAGGTTTTTCAATGTGAATATAGTTACTAGGAGGAGGTGTGGAAGCTGGATGTTTTTTAGGTGGAACTTCATGATATTTCTTTTACATAGGAGGGTTATAGCTATGTGATCTTGTATTTAATTTAACCGTGTCACTAGACATCATTCTAACTTCGTCAGTAGATGAAGAAGGCCCATGCAAGGATTGATGATCAATCAATTGTTGTTGGGAGGGAAAAGGATCTTTAAGAATCGATGGGGTGGGTGCACTTTTAAAAAATTTATTAACTTCCTCACGACAAGGACATTATTTAGTGAAATGGCCACCTCCATAGATTAAACAAGGATATTTTACTTTTATTTTTCCTTTAGAATTAGCATCTGGGTTTTGTGGTTTGGTACTTTCCTATTGATTGTCATGTTTTTTCTGTTTATTTTTTCCTTTCTTCTTTCCACCAGAAGATTCAGCGGATTGGACCACATTAACTTAAGTGGAGACAACATGAGAGTATGTGGTTTTGGTAGGTGGACTTGTTGGTGTGGTAGTTTGATTTTGTTTCTTAGAATATTCTTCCGCCGTTTGTGCTTGAACTAAACCAAGTATCCCATTAGTGGGTGGTTCAATTGTGGGTCTCGATGGATCTGTTTTTGGCCGAGGGGCATGGGGAATTAGATCATACAAATTTCCTGACTGGGAATATACCAAGTCGAGGTACTAAGCACGGCTAATAGCCTACTCCTCGGTAACTATGCCTCCCATGGAGAAATCTCTAGTAATGGGTGGAAGTAAAGACTTTCTAAATGAATCAGCTAGTAAATGATCAGGAATGGGAGCCCTGATTAACCTACATCTTCTTCTCCATTTATGTATATGATTAGGGATATGTGTCGATGTGGTCTATCAAAGTGAGGTCAATAGGTCTGTACCTATTTTGTACTGGATTGGTAATTGAAAGTGTGTTAAGAAAGCCATAGCTAAAGCATTAAAGTCCCAAAAGGAGTGTTGTGGTAGCTATATATACCATTTTGCTGCAATTCTTGTGAGGATTCTTTAGAATAATCATAGATGGATCAAGCCATCCATTAACAAGTTCGATGAGCACCAAAGATGAAAATTCATCATGTTATTCTTAGGGTCATCACTAGGTTTACCGTCAAATTTTGGTATATCAGAAGGTAACTTAACCGGAATGGCAAGCCACGAGGGGTCATGATGTATTGGATCATTTATCAATCTAGACAGATCTAGTAGTTCTAGAGTTTCTAGAAATGGAAATTGTTGGTTGGGGTGTGGGTACTGGTAATACCGATATGACATTTGTTGACCAGTAGGGCCATAGGTAGATTGATAAATAGGCATAGATGATGCCCCCGAGGCTTGTTGATTAGGTTTTTGGTCATTCAAAGGTCCTCCAGATGAAGGTCCACCCAATGGAGGTGGACCTCTAGGGTGTGGTCCTCCAGGTCCTCCAGGTCCACCAAGTGGTGTTCCACAGAATCCACTGGATCCTCCAGATCTGTCTGGTGATGGTCCACCAGGTCCACCAGATCCTCCAATTCCTTAAGGTACACTAGGTCCTCCAGGTCTTCCAGGTCCATGAAGTCCACCAGGTCCTCTAGGAGGTCCTCTAGGTGGTGATCCTCCAAGAGGAGGTCTGTATCCTCCAGTGGTATTAAAAAAAGTTTTTCCATAGGATGGGATGTTCGACCAATTCGGTTGTCCCCAGGGCACAAAAGTATTTCTGGGGTAGGGTACTCCAGGATAAAATCCCGTCGACAGTATTGGTTGATAAGTTTCTTGACCCATAGGTGATTGATTCCATAGATAAGTGTATCCTCAAGGAAGTGGATTAACGGTAGGTTGGACCCATGAGTGTCCTCCCTGACCAGAATGAAGAACAACCATAGTGGAACTGGGAGGAGGGTAGTTTGCTACTGGCGGGCTAGTAGGTACATTTTTCCCCATGCTAGAAATAGTCCCTCCAGTAGGTAATGGAGTTTGAACTAGAGGTTTCCCTCCAGGTGCAGATGCTATTGGAGAGTTTGAAACAAGCGAGGAGTTCTGACTGGGAGAGGTTATCTGAATTGGATTATGACCAGGAGATGAGGTGGAAACTAGATTCTGAGTAACCATATTTTGAATTGGTGATTCCGAAAGCTGAGCTACATGTGGTGATGAAAGGGAACGATACCTAGGTGGGGTGGTTCTTGAAGGGTTGGGATGAGGAGAAATACTTCTCCTCTTCTCACATTTTTTAAGTTCTTCAGCCTGTTCACACTGCGTGCGAGTACGCTTGAAAGATTCTTGGAAACATTCTTCATTTGATGGATCATTTTGAAGTCTCATAGTCAAAGGAGCAAATATATCGTGCTCTGGTTCGATGGTATCAATTTTGTATCCAACAATAGTCTGTCCTAGGGATGTTCTCCAGAAAGGATCATTTGGGCCATATTCTGCCCCTGTAGTTTCATCAGGTGGATGATTAGCAGTCCAGTCGGATGAGCTAGGTTGACCCTCCATTGGAAAATGAAAGGATGTGTCAGCTGCAGGATTCAACTGGATGAAAGGGTTGTTATAAACCAAGAACTATTCTCTAGGTTCAGCAGCTAGAGTGGTTTCTATACGAGCTTCATCCAAAGCTGGTCGTTCCATGGTTACCCCTTCTTGTCCTTCCACGGAGGGAGGAGAGTTAGGAGGTAAGCCTTGCAACCTACAGGATTGACGCCTCGTAAGTTGATCAGCCATGGTGGTGGCCGAAAGTATTCTAATCTAGGTCAAAAAAGGTGAAAAACACACAAACAAACCTACACAGAGCTAAAGGTCGCAAGTAGTCTTAAATGATAGGACTGGTTCGAAATAGTCAATCTCTCACTAGGATTGTCAAGAAGGTGAAACTCCCAATATACCTCAGGGTTACGTTCGTAGTAATTTCCCTGAATGTTTTTTTTAGTGTATTGCTCCAAACAAGACAGCCAAAGGGTTTTTCTCAGTTGGACAAGGAATCCTAGTGGGGTCTCCCAATATACGCAAGGTATGTGGGAGCTCAAATCGGTAGTAATGTTGTCTAACGCACAAATGTCCACAAGGGGCCTTCCGATATACAATCAAGTATGTGAAGTACCTTTCAATATACCTCAAGGTTATGTGAAAGGTTGTTCGATATACCGATGATACGTGGAAGAATCGTGCGAGTCTCGGGTTGTAGTGCAAACAAATTAATGATAGCTACTACATTTTACGATGCCCGAACACATCACTAACCTATCACTCAACTTTCTATACAATTTTAACCTAAATCTACCATTAATTTTATCCATATGATTAGGTGAATGTTTGTGAGGTGTTGTCTACAATAATCCAGATTACATCTATATGAAAAAGCACTTTTTTTACTTCGATGAGACCTAATTAGGGTAAGGAAGAGACCTTTATTTTATTTTCTTTCAAAAACCACACCAAAAGAATGCCACTTTCATCAATCAAAACAAGATCTTAATCAAGAGATGCAAAGAGAATTCTTTCAAACACAAATCTTTTTCAACAAACACTCAAAATCTCTGAAATGCAAGAAAGAAAACTAAGCCTCTAACATGCATGAAAAATTAACTTTTGCTACAATGTCAAAAGACCTATTCTTCTAAATCACTCATGCAAATGAAAATAAAAAATTTCATAAGCATAAACAAGAGGAAAATAACATGATTCTTTTTGTATTTTTCTAGAAAATATGAGGCACACAAAGCAATTTTTAAAAGAGACTAACTCTAGAAAGAGGCTATAGGTTTTCTCATCAAAAGAAAATTTTTCAAACACTTCACTAAAAACCAAAACTGAACTATTTTTCCACTTTTCCTTTATAACAATGAAGAAGATAAATTTTTTGGATCTGAGCTCAAAAAGACAATCAGGTTCACAAAAACCAGCAAACTCAGACATCAAGCAGACAAGCAAATTACACAAAAAATATTCAGAGAACATGACAGTTCAAAAAATTGAAAGGAAACTTTTTAACCATGCAGTTTGAAGGCCTACCTCGACGCGTCAAGAAGCATTGCACTAGAGTTTCATAAGTCATATCGATGCTCTATCAATTCAGCAATAAGGTGATGTCGATGCACTAAAAGAAGAAGGGAAAGGCGCCCTAGGAGGATTAGTGCTCTATCAACCAAAGAGAGGTGTGTTTCCTGAAAAATAGATTGAAAGGCCAAAGGCCTATAGGAGAAACTAGAAAAGGCTAAGTTGGACTGAAAAGTGTGAAAACCACTCAGAAAAAAGCCAATAATTAGAAGAGTAAGAATAATGGCTTACCTTGTTAACTAAAATGACTAAAAGGAGAGAGAATAACCTTCATAGATGGAATGGTTACCGAATCTTGTAGATTTGACTGGATCTACACTAGATCTGACTAGGTCCTCCCCAGATCTGACTGGATCCTCCCCAGATCTAACCAGATTAAGCTTTCCCAACGGAGTCACCAATTTTGTTATCATGAATTATGCAATCAGTGTGGACACTATTTTTTCCTCTACCCTGAAACGTACAAGTGTAGAACAAAAACTCACAACAGCATATCCTTTCCTTAAGAAATTAATTAATAACATGAAATAACATTATACCTCAGATATGAATCTCTTATCCTTGCTCCATAAATTCTTCACAACGTTCGATACCTTTAAAATAGATCAAGAAATAGAAACAAGAAGTGAGAGCATCATGATAAAGACTAATTACTCATATCAGTGATCAAGGAATCTAATAATATTCAATTGAAATCAACAACACATTGAATATAGGAAAGGGGAACACTTTTGTATTAAATATGAAAGAGATAGAAGTACAACCAAAAATCATTAATGCCGATGGCTTCGATCTCTACAAGAACATCTACAATCCTATATGACTATGAAGATCTCTCCACACACAAGCTAGCTCTACTTTACCTCTAACTCAGACTTCAGTCCAACATCATAAGGGTAGTTTTCTTGGCCTCCCTCACTCACATCATGAAGGCTTAATTTATAGGCCCAAAACCATGAGATTGACTTGGGGAATGGATAGCATGTGATCGCTACAGGTGAGGGAAGCGAATTCCGCCTCCCCCAAGCATGTAGGAATTGACTCCATGGAGGCTTCTGCATTGAAGCTTCCAGAACCTTCTTTTTTTCCTATTTTTTTACCATCGGCGCTACTGGTAGAAAGGACATGTGTGTCGTCCTAGGGTTTTGTCAAAGGAAGAGGGAATCGACGCTCCTTACTCCATGGTGAGAAGCACCATCAGCGCTCTATCTAAAAGGCAGAAAGGAACCGTCCCTCCAAGATGTGGAAAAAACATGATCAAGATGGCTCAGGTCAGGCTTTCTAGGAGGTTGAAGGGCAATGTAGAATTTCCATGAAGGTTGATAGGAAATGTGGAATTTCCAGGTGCAATAGATTTCCTCAATTGTTTCTTCTTGTTCATTTATTTGGTCTTCTTCTGGGTCTTCTAGGTCTGTCACCTAGGTGTGTAATAACTGATTCATTACTAAATTCGTTGAATTAATCCACTTCGAGAAGCTTTTTTCATGCTGATGTTCTTGGTAAAAAGTGCAGAAATGATCCATGCCAACTTCATTGAAATTTAGAACATCATAATTGAGTAGAGGTGGTTGGGTTGTTTACTTTCTTCCCTTTTCTTGTAGAAAGGTTTGAATGGTTTTCTTAATGAACTATCTCCCTTATCTTTCTCCAAGTATACTATCTTGTTGGATAATCTATGTACCATTTTGACCACATTTTCTAATTTGCTTGAAGATTCTTCTTTGGTCCTGGTTAACAGTAAAGGATTCTTACTGGCCATTGGTTTTACTTCCGATTCTAAAGTATGGTTTGCAATATTACCGATATCATCCTCTACCTTCTTGGATTCTTCATAGTTTTCTACTAACGAAACCTTAACTGCCCTTTTAAAAAAATCACTATTGGTGGATCCATTGTTGTAGTGTAATATTCTACCAAGGACTCCTCGGCTATTTTTTTTGGAGCGCTAAAACTATTTAACATAGTAGTGAACCTCTTATTGAATTCTTGAACTTTTTCTTTCTTCTCCATCCTCATAGAAAACAATTCTTTCATGAGTGTAGCTACAGTTTTTTGGTTGCCAAATTTACTTATGAACACCTTTTCAAAACCATCCCAGTATTCTATTGAGTTATCCTGTAGACTAAAGTACTGTGAGGATGCTCTAGGTTCAAAGTATACGGGAAAAATCTGTAGACCACATCTTCATGTTCAACATTTAGAAGATTTGATGCAAGATAATAATAAAAAATGATCTTCCATGGAAACCTTTTCTGGGATCAAATTTTGGTAATACTCTTTCTGGGTGTTTAGGTAAATCATGAAATGGTGTAGCCAGGTTGAGTGGTGTTCTGGCTCTCCATGCGGGTTGGTTAACTATTCTGGACATAAATTGAGGCATAGATTGTGGTGGAGAAGGAGAAAATACTTGAGTTGTAGCGGATTTGAGTCCCAACTGATCAAGGGGTTCGGTGGTTTCTTAGAGAGATAAATATAAAAAATCTTCCAAATTTTCTACAAGCACTTAATCTTACGTGTATGATATTGCTTTCTTGGAATCTCTCCTCCTGGGTAATGTAGGAATTACTTTCAATTATCCAAGTTTCCTTATGTAAGATCGTGCATGTCTCCGAAAATGATCTATTTTTTCAAATGGGAGACTGTATAAAGGTTCTTGTTTTCTTCTTCAGAATTTAACTTTCTTGTTCTTGAGTTTCAAGAATGAAATATTCTTGGAAAATCATTTCAGATGTGGTTCCAGTGGAATCATTTCTCACAAATGAATTTCCTTTTCCAGCCATGCACTGGTAGCCCTCCTTCTAGTTCCAAATCTGTTGATTCCCATAAATTCCCAAGAACTGACAGTAGGGATTCTCCCCGATAAGAGATCCCAATTAAATCGTCCACCATTTGGTGTGGGGAATCCATCTAGTTAACGATACGTCTATCATAGATTTACTTCTTTTAAAATATTCACCAGTTACGTCCTAGTTCACATTTATGTGATTTGCTTTAACTAAAAGATGAAATGAAAATTCCTAATTGAATGCACATAATTGATAGATAGAAACCACACTAGCAATGCACAGGTTCTTACTGGTTGTCTTACCGCTCCTTCCTTATCAATTATCTATTTAATTTTAGACTAAGCTAACTATTCTATCTTATCTTATCCTATCCTCGTGGGGAGAAATTTCAGATTGAGAGTAATATACTATGAATGTTCATACACATTTGACAGGCAGTTGTTTCAACATCATATTAACATTTATAGTAAAAACAATACCAAAGATAGCTCTGATATAATAAACCATTCATTGCTCATATCATACACAAATATTTGCATAGAAAGTAAAATCATTCATCATTAATTGAAATAATTCAAATAATGTTAGAACGATCTCACAGCATGGGTCATGAATGAAAGAAGAAGTAATTCCCCATTAAACATTTCACACAATCTAAGAAAAATATTTGTGCAAGATTTTCCCAACAAACAGGTCTTTCTCATTAGCAGAAAATTAGTTCTCTTACAAAAATAGTCCATCCTCTCCATGGGGTATTCACTAGTAAGGCAATATCATATCATGTCCATTCATATTGGGGGTTTGAATACTCCTAAAAACCTCAAAAATGTATTGCCTCATATTAAGGGATCAAGGGGGGTTTCTAATTTGACATAGTAATATAAATATTGTGGGTTATTTTATTTGGGTGGGTTGAGGAATAACATTCAAATTTTGGGATGGATTCATATATATAGCTTCTTGATATATTTGGAGGATTCCTACAGAGACCTGTCTTCCCAACAATTTTTCCTATATCTCACACAAGGTTGTGCCTTATCAAAGTCCTCATCGATTCCTCTCGGCAACATATTCCCGGAGAATAAGAAGGAACTACAAAAGGTTTTGGATTGGTCTACTAATAGCCATGATCCCCTAGTGTGGATTACTGGCGTCGAATGGAGACTCGATTACTGATTTTTTTATATTAGATAGGTGTGTGTGTTTGTGTGTGTGTAATCGAATGTTTTTTTATATTTGTTTTATGATATTGTTTTAAAAATATTTAATATTTATGTTGAATAGAGTTTTATGTGATGTTAAGTAAAGTTAAATTTCGAAAGTGATTGTATACAAGATGGTCAATTAAGGTAGAGGAAAGTTAGCACAATGGATAAGAAATAATTCATTAGGACTTAACTTTTTTGTCAAATGATTGTTTCAAGTTTTTTAAACATGTTTAAAAACAATTAATGCATTTTTCCCATGAATCAATACTATTTCTTTGTTGTATTTTTTTCTTAGCGAAAATCAAGTGTACATATTGTCTCAATAATAAATTACAATGAAATGTACAGAAGTCCATCCATGAAAAGATTTAAATTTTACATTTTTATAGAGTTTAATTTATTAAGATTGTAGAAAACATGAGTTCTATGTGGCTATATTTGTATTTACACGATATAAAATTGGTAGATCGGAAAGCTATGGTGTGAAGCATATGCAAATTCTCTTCTTTTCTATGCATTGCATTGATTATTAGACTATCTATATTTTATATTCTTTATTACATTAATCTCTTGACTTGGTTTCCTTTTACGCATTTTTCCTTCCCCGTTACTATTATGTTCAGTCTTCCACTATCCAACACTACAAATTGATCAGTCACCCCTACAATCCCAATGGGACCATTATTAACATTATGTTGTTATTTTATTTTGCATCTTGTTTGATTATACTAAGATGCATTAGGGCTCTTGTTTGGTAAAACTTGATAATATGATATAAAGGGGGTGTTAAAAATGGGTTGATAAAATTGGATACCTACAATATTTGATAAAACTAGGGGTTTTCTTAATTGGAAAGGTATATTGGGAGGGCGGTTCAATAATACATTTTTAGGAGGAATTTTCCAATATTTAGTGAAATTACGGTTATTCTTTAATATACTACAAACGATCATGCTATGGAACAAGTTCATTGAGTGAACCCCTCGTGATCCTCCCTTATGCTAGACAAAATTCCTCCCTCTTTCCTTTCTACCTCTATTTCTATTACAATAATAATTTGTCATCTAGTGACCTTTCATTCACCCTAACCCTAGGGATTCTCAAAAATTTTCATTTAGTGTTTACATAGGAAAATGCATAAAAAAGATTCTATAAAAAGAAAAAATTTAGGTGGTCCCTACCATGCTGGAAATATATGTTTCCCATGCGTTATCCTCTTTAGCTATGGTCTTGTATCTTATAGGCTCTAAGACTAGCAATGTCACTTCATGGATCGCCAAATGTGTCTCTATACAAGCCACCTCTTCTGATGCAGTCTTACAAATGCCTTGCAGGAGGTAAGCATTGATAGAAGCCTACCCAACAAAGTGGTGAATATCTTCTTCAATGAAAGTTTCCACTTTTCTAATGTACTCTATGTCTTATTTTAACCTATCCTACAACTGTGCCATACATTGGTCTTTTTCTGGAAGCTTGGTTATCTTTTGAACCAAAGGAATGTGGCCGAGCTTCTCATGGACTTGATGTATTTTCTTATAGAAGTCCTGGCACTTTTCCATGCTTTTGGAATTCTCATTGCTTAATCTCTGGGAAACTTTCCTACAAAACTCCAAAAGGACCATTTCCAACTTTATGTCCTCTGTTGTCTTCTAGGGTAGATGGTCAGGAAACTTTGAATTGGTTTCCCTCCAATTCATCTGGCTTTTAACCTTCTCTGCTATATCCAATAACCCTTTCCTGAAATCCATTGATTCTACCGCAATCACCTTCAATCTTGCCATAATCAACCTCACTTTGTATTTCACCTGTGAGAATCACCTAAGAATGATGCACAAGTTCTTGAATTTTGCAGGCTTGATCGCAAATGGAGTAATGTCTTGCATTTTATTGTCTTCTAGCTCCAGTTGTCCTCTAAATATTCCTTCTGCTCTACCAACTCTTCTACCTGATTTTTTAACTCTTCAACCTGTTGGTTCGCAACCGACTCTCTTGACTCTAGTTGAGATATTCAAGATTCAAAGTCATTCTTTTCTCTTTCCATGATCACTAACTATACATTTAGTGGATCCTTTTTTGTTTCCATAATCTGACACTCATTCAATATTCTCTCTTTTTCAAAGAGGATGGCATCAAGTTTCCTCTTTAACTCTATACCTTCTCCTTTCATTTTTACCAGATTATCCCTTAATTTGAACATATTTTCTTTGTTTTTCTCTATGTGATCCATAAACCTATCAATATTATCAGTTCTAGCCTGGGAAGCTTCTATATTTATTGAAGCAATGAATTTTGGGTCCTTATGGGTACCTTCCATTATACTTTTTCTCTATGACAGTAACCACATCAACTTGAGCACCCATTTTTAATCTTTTTTTAGAACTCCTCGTGATGGTATTTCTTGTTTTATCAAATACAATGGTATCCAAGCGAGCCACAGTGTGCTGCTTCGAATGGGTGAATGGAGTGAGCCCAATTTCCTCAAAAGGAATGTGGCCACCCATAAGCGCTTCACCCGTTGTGCTAGGAGGGTCCAAGTCCATGGTATGTGGGTTATTGGGCTCATTTTTTGTTGCCTCTTTATTCAATATTTCCTCTTCCTCCTATTTCCTTCGGGCCTCCTCTACTTGTCTCTTCTCGGCTTCTTCTTTTATCCTTTTTTATACTTTGGCCATTTTCAACTTTATAGCTTGTTATTTTTGTCTCTAAAGCTTTGTCTCCATCGTAGTACTTCCAGCTATGCTACCATTGGCACCGCTTTTTGGAGCAAAATGATTGTTTAATTCAGTCATGTTATTTTCTCTCTTGAACACTTATTCATCTTTGTTGAAGAAGTATGTATATTCAAAATGTATTTTAACTGTTGTGCAATGTTCAATGACCTTCCCCCTGTTGTCGTTTCTTGTAAACGTCTTTTCTCCAAAATGGAATGTTTTTAGCTCCTTTACAAAATTTCTTCTCCTTTAACTTTCATAAATTTATATGCTCCAATATAGAAAGGTAATGGAGGAAAAGTGGCTTTCTTCATTTCATGCAAGCAATTTTCAATGACATTAATGAATACATGTTTGACAGCTTCTTTGTGAACTACATAGTTTGTCACGTATCTAGGCAGAAGGGATGGAGCTTGGGAACACCGATGCATTTTGATGTATGTACCCTCCTGCGAGAAGTAATAGTCCCCACACTCACTTATGAATGCCATCTCATTTTCAGATAACCAGTTTGGTTCCTTAAGGAATATTATCTAGTAGATGTGTATAAGGAATTCTTCACATATGATTTTATAATAGCTCACATATTTATGGGCCCATAGGATTTGGTAAGATACGTAGATTGGAGCTTCAGTTCTTTTCCAAATGAACCCTAGCTTAGGAAACAAGTGTCTATTCAATATGAAGTCGATGAGGTATGATGACATGTAGATTTATGCCCTCCTTTGGTTCAATCATCCCTATGCGACTGCGACACATGATGACAGGCTATCCGAGATGATATCTGCCCAATTGAAGACCATTCCTTGAAAATATATATATAGTAAATCAAAGAAACCTAATTTATATTGTAAATGGTCCCATCAGTTCTACCAAAAATATTGCTCCGCAGTATATCTATGATTCTAAATAGGGTACTTAAGCTTTGAGATTTGTAATCCTCGCTCGCCTTCTGTCTTAGTTGTTTTTTGGGTACCACCACCTTCTTAGCATACTCCAAGGGGTCTATGTTTATCCTTTTGATCCAGTATTCAGTCATTATGACCTGGAATGGAGGTAACTTATAAGCTGCTACTGTATGGGCTGGATGAAATGAGGCAAAA
Organism: Pseudotsuga menziesii; assembly: GCA_001517045.1. NCBI lineage: Eukaryota > Viridiplantae > Streptophyta > Pinopsida > Pinales > Pinaceae > Pseudotsuga > Pseudotsuga menziesii. Next base: position 171,515 of record LPNX011039940.1, read on the forward strand.
CCCTCCCCTTTGACATCAGAAATGATCCTCGACGTGGGATCTGCTCGCAGTAGAATCCACCCAAAAAATTATGAACAAGGAAAAATTTTGAGGCGCATGGATGCCTTAGTAATTCCTGACCTTCTTATATTCTGATATAAAACCATCTCCTCGAGACCTGCATCAGGGATGTCCTAGTCGATGATCATTTGATACAATTCTCCCCAATCGATTTCAGGAGCGATTCATGTGATCTCCTTTGTGTCTTCAAATATGGTTTATGTCATGGTGCTTGAAATAATTTATACATCCAAATCTACTCCAATTTCCTTAGACTTCTTCTTGGTACCTTTCTTAGTCATTGTGGAAATCCTTTGTCTCAGATTCTATCTTCACACTCTTCATAGCTAGGTAATCCAATTTAGTGTAAAATGGAACCTACGATACATGAATGCAAGCTCAATGGGAAGTGAATTGAATTAGTAATAATACAATTGATTTAAACAAATAACCAAGTACATCTTCTACAAAATGACAATGTCAATTAGTTTCTGTGAAGGGATGTCTCATTGTATGGAAAAGGCTAGAAAATATACAGTCATAAATCCATGGCATCGTAATACCATTTAATGGGTTCCTCTTATTATAACATATCACTCTTTACTTGAAAAGAAGAACACCAAGAATATACCTACTCCACATTCCTCTCCATTCACCAAAGTTTCAAAGTTTGATTTATAAGGGAAAAGTGGATAAGTGGAGGTTTAGAGCATTGTGGCATGCAGACTGGATATGATCTCAATGGAAGATATTGACTCTCGAGTGGAAACACCTAAAAAAGGGATTGAAACTGGGTCTTTGTCTCGAGATGGAAGGACAACTGTATTACTCCCGTAATGGATCTATTCCCACATAGGTGGTCAATTTTCTGGCAAAAAGGTAGCCTCAAGATTGGAGAATGTCTTCTAAAACCCTGGAATATGGGTGGTAAATCCTCCTCCATAAAGGCAACTTCATACCTCCTAAATCACTAGTGCAAAGGTAGTCATCCCTCCATACACATTGAGTGAGCACTAAGGTAAGGGCCATTGTTTAGTGGTAAGCTATGTATCATTACACCTACATAATTAAGGTCTAGTTCTAACATTATTCACAAACTAAGTGGTTGAACCAATCCTAGCATCAATTTAACAACGTAATTTCTCAATAGCACAATTTCCATATCATTTCATATCGTTTCCCAAAAAACATCAAACGTCAGGACTCAAAGCCAAATGTGAACCCTATTATTAGAGGTTCTTCAAGCATAAATAAAGAGAACGATGGATTAAAGTGCATTATAGAAAAACATGAACCTATCACCAGAATGTTACTATGGCATAGAGGAATAAACATTCTAAACACGAGACCTCCAAAGAGGGTGGAGCTGCAATAGTTCGAACAAAATTACCCTAGAGGAAAGCAAACTAGAAAATCACAACCTAATAAACCACAATGAGGAAAAAAATGATTTTTACAAAATAAATATTTTCATTATGGAAAGGAAAAGGAAAGTCAAACTAAAAGCATCAATGTGGACTTCAAAGGGTTCCCGCCTAGGCTATACTTAGAGTTGCATTGACCGTACGAGGTTCAAAACACTCTCATGCTTACTTTCCCCCCTAAGAAACATAAATAAATAACTGGCCTTCTGGTGATTTGGTTTAACCAAAGTGTTTTAAAATCTAAGTATTGAAGCATGGCCACAAGAAAACTTAAAGTATTGAGGAAATACTACTTAAAAAACTTGAACTTTAAACCAATAAGAGTTTATGAGGTACAGGGAGCCTACCTGTGAGATGTTTAGAGGCCATGGAATGTAACCGAGACTATAGGCTGTGAAATCATCCTTCAACGATTGGTGAAAGTTTTGAAACCACATTTGTGATAATAAACCCAAAGATCCCTAGTAGTTTTATATAAAAAAATCAAAAACCTAGTCATAAATGTAGTAGATGGGGTCATCAATATGGTGGCTAGCACCATAACGTCATTTGGCGCAAAAATTTATGTCTTGGTCGCTTTGAATGAAACAGTGGCACCAACTATTTCAAAAACATTCTTCAAGTTACTCCGAACATATCGACATCCTTGTTAAGTTTATTTTCATGTTTTGACATGAAACCATTTTGGCCGTGCTTATTGAGTTGCCCTTTTCTTTTCATCATGTGATTGTTTTGGGCTAACTCATTGAGTTTCTCTTAAACATGCCATCATCACCCAACGAAATGTGTCGATTCTCTACTTATTGGCAAGTCATTATTTTAATGCCAACTCTTTCAAACGAATTCACCCAAATCATTCGAAAGTTCAGCGCTTGTCTTCTAGTCAACATCATTCACCGAGCTCCCTTGACCATGTTGGCATCATTGGTCGATTACCATGAAATGACGAGAGAAGAAAACTAACTTTGATCCAACTGACCATGTCAGATTAACTGGCCAAGTTCCACCGATACATCGGCTCAACTGGCCAAGTTCCTATGATACATCAGAGCAAAAATCTGATTTTGACTTAGCAAAAAAAACTTATTTTTCTCAATCCCTTAGAAAAACTAAGTGTTCAGGGGTGAAATTCGTTGAGTAAGAAAACTAATCTAAGTATGATTTAAAAACAAAGAAGAAGGAGGGGCCCTAAAATGTCAAACAAAATTGGGGAAGTAGTTGCAGCAGCAACAGAGTGCCACCATCGATCTCCATTAGTTGACTCTAGTAGGTATTCAATTATGTTCAGTAATACTCTGATTCCAATCAATAAGTTCACTCTCAGTCACCCTAGTGCCAATTTTCATTATTCATGGGAGGTTGGGCACATTTGGTCACCTACCCTCATCAGTTAACTAATTATAGATTGAATTAGTGATTCAAAGTTGCATTAGTGAGCTCTAGTGGTTCTTTTCCCACGCTGATTTAGCATCAGAGTCAGTTTGAGTTGGTGAATTCGATTCCTATCCAAGGAATTGAAATTCTCTCTATTGTATGAAATTTTTTTTACATTGGCATCAATGATATTCTGACCATTTTTTCCTCTTTTGTGTGTAATTTCTTCCATGATTATATTTATCAGTCTACATTGAATTTTGCATTATTCTGCAACCTTCTTTTTAGATTGCTTTCATTCAAACCCGAGGATCCAAGCTTCACTAAAATTAACATGGTATTAGAGTAGGTATCCAAGCCAACTTCAAACCTTGGAAACCTCCATTGATGCACCAAAAGAAATTGGGTTCCACATAAATCATGGTATTCTTTCCTTGCTCCAACTAAATTATATCCAGAGAAGTCTATCCAGGTGTGATACACCCATATAAATTTCACATGTCAAATTGGAGAGGGTTTGGATTGGTTTTATAGAGAATTGAATTTGTTTTGCAGTGTTTTTTTGGGTACATTCAAATATTTATTGAAGAATTAGTTGTTCTTTAAGCTGTGAAATGGAGAATTCAGCAACTATGTTTCCCATCATCCTTACACCCTTCAATTACCTTGATTATAGAAAATACATGCATATTTCCTTGTGCAAAAAGGGTCTGTACAAGGTCACCATGGGAAGAGAAGTTGAACCCCAACACTATCTTGAAAAATCAAAGTATATGAATAAGCTTGATGAATCTTTTGTCGTCATGTTCATCCACATATCCAGTGATATAATGTTTCATCTTAATGGACTAAAAACTCTAAAATAAGTATGATATAAGCTCGAATCCTTGTTTGGAAGCTCGAATCCTTGTTTGGAAAGAAAGATGAGCTTAGGGACCATATTCTAGAGAATAAGCTGGTAGCACTACAGTCGAGTAACTTCAAAACAATATAAAAATTCTTCACAAAATTCTAATCCCTTGGAATGCAATGCAAGCAGTGTTGGATTAATAATAATGATGAGCAATTGGTGTTCCCAATACTGAGAAAAATTGGCCCAGATTTCTCAGTGTTTCTATCTATATTTCATTGCAGGACCTGTCAACTCCTAAGTGGAGAAATCAATCTATTGATACCTTCACAGAGTTACTAATCCAAGAACAAGATAAGCTTATTCAAATGGGAGCTCTCAAAGACTTCAAGAATCAAGTTCTATTAGTTGGAGAGACTAAGAGCATACAAGAAAAGGGGAAACATAGAGATAAAGAGAAGAAGAACTCTTATTTCAAACCGAAGCAAAATCCTTCAGAAGGAGCCTCTAGTTCCAAGAAATACATGCATAAGACGTTTGAAAAATCCAAGTGCTATTACTGCAAGAGAGGATTTCATGTAGAGAACTAGTGTATGAAGAATATCATTGACCAAATTTCTAAGCTCCTTTAACATACCAACATTTCCCTTCCTTAAGGTGAAAAGTAGTCTGGTACTAGAAACAAGACTGATGAACATGAGAGTTTCCATTCTTTGAAAGAAGGATTCACTCAATCAAAGGCCTATCTCATTGATTCTAGAGCCTCCAACGATATGGTTGAATCCAAAGAATCATTCACTTATTTGGATCTCTCTAGAGGACCAAGCATCCATATGGGATAAGATTCACAAATCCTAGCTATCAGGAAGGGTTCCATTAAAATTAAGCATGGAGAGTTCCAAAATGTGCTCTATGTTCCCTCCCTAAAAACGAACTTGTTGTTTGTATACCAAATGACACATACTGGCTCTCCCAAGAGCGTAACATTTGATCCTAAAACTGTGGAGATCTCGGAAGTCTCTACAGGAAATCTGATAGTGAAAGGATTTGTTAATCATTCCTTCAAGGCATATGAGTTTTCTTACTTTCTTCCTAATTCATATCTGACTGACTTATTGAATCATGCCAATAACACAAGAAAGTTGTGGTATGAAATATTTTTCCACCTGAACTTCAAATATCTCTAGAAATTGCACAATGAAAAGATGGTTGAGGGATTTCCTCTCATCAAATATTCTGAAGGAGTGTGCATTGGTTTCTTGGTAGGGAAGCAACTAGAGAAAAGGTATGAGGATGGGAAGGTAAGAAGAGTTTCCTCCACACTAGATTTAATTCATAGTGATGTCTTTAGCCCCATTCCTACAACATCTATGAATGGATCCAGATACTTTCTGACCTTCATTGATGGCAGTTCAAGGTATTGTTGGGTCTACTTTCTGAAGAAAAAATATGAGGTATTTGAGACCTTCAGAATATTCAAATCCTTGGATAAGAAAACTCTAGGAAATAATATCAAAGCACTTAGATATGAGAATGGAGGTGAGTATATCAAAAGAGAATTCCAATAGGTTTGTGCATCAATAGAAATTCAAATGCAACACTCAGTTCCATACACGCCACAATAGAATGTTGTACATGAGAGGAAGAATAGATCCTTAAAAGAGACGGATATACGCCTTTTAGAAGAAGGAATTATTACTCCATATATATGGGATGAGGAAGTCAATTGTGCTTCGTATATCCAGAACATGGTTCCCCACAAGTCAGTGATTTGGGATACTCCTTTCAAATCATTGATGGGACATAAGCCCAATGTCTCACATTTGAGAGTGTTTGGCTCCAAAATATGGGACATGATTCCTACTAACAAGAGGAAAGCCTTCCAAGATCAAAGTAGCAAATGCATACTACTAGGATATGTAGATAATTCTAAGGCATACAAACTAATGGACCTTGCAACCAAACAATGCTTCATAGAGTGAAGTGGGAGTTTTGAATAAGATCAAGCGCATGAACCACATTCAACCGAAGAACAAGAAGGTATAATTTCTCATCCATTTCCATTTGCAAATGATGATGCTTTCACTAATGTTTTGAGATTCAAAAGATGAAGATCTAGATGATCATGATATTGATATTGATATTGAACCTCAAGAATATACATATCTATATTTGACACCTACTACCAATCAGAGGCCTAAATGGTCCCAAAATCTCATTGAAGCAGTTGGGAGTAGTGTTGAGAATCCATATGACCAAAGAAGAACAAGTTCGTAATATTATGATGAGCATGTTGTACTCTCCCATTCAGATACAATTCTCCTAAAGAGGTGTTTCATGACAATGGGGTCAAATCCTCAGTCATACAAGGAGGCTTTCCATGATCCAAGGTAGAATGAATCTATGGATGATGAGTTTGGTTCACTACAAGACAACCAAACCTATGAGCTTATCATTTTTCCTCCTGGGATGAAGTTAGTTCAGTATAAATGGATCTACAAGACCAAGCTAGAAATTGATGGAACCACAATCAAGTACAAGGCTTAGTTGGTGGAAAATGGGTACTCACAAGTCCATGGGATGGAATACAATGAGACATTTGCTCCTGTTGCAAGAATGGACTCTATAAGACTAGTTTTGTCCATTGCAAATTCGAAGAGGTGGGAGGTACATCACATGGATGTGAAAATTTCCTTCCTCCATGGTGACCTAGAAGAGGAGATATATATGAGACAACCTGAGGGGTACATTGAAGATCCATCCTTAGTTTGCAAACTGAGGAAATATCTCTATGGGCTCAAGCAAGCCCCAAGGGCATGGTATGCCAAGATGGATTCCTTCCTTATGTCACAAAAATTTAAAAGATGCATATCTGGCTGTAATGTCTACATGCAACAGAAATGTGGCTTCTTAATGTTGCTTGTTATCTATGTGGATGACTTGCTCATTATTGGTATCTCTGCTGCTGGATTGAGAGGCATCAATTCATCTTTGAGAGATGCATTTTCCATGACTGATCTAGGAATGTTTAGGAAATTCATTGGTATCGAAGTAAATAAAAAATCTCTGGGAATCATGCTTACATAGTTTATATACATTGGAGACTTGCTCAAAATATTCCACATGACTGGTTGTCAAAAAACAACCTTCCCCTTCCTATCTAGCATCAGGCTGGAAGAAGGCAGTTTCACACCACTAGTTGAGAGTACAGTCTACAGATAGCTGATTGGTATCGTATTGTACCTCACTCATTTGAGGCCAGATTTATTCTATGTTGTAAGTGTTGGTTCCAGATACATGCAGGAGCCACATGAGTTGCATTGTAAAGCAACAAAATGCATTTTGCATTATGTGCAAGGTATGTGGGAGTTTGGGATCCACTATTTTGCTGGCGCACAACTAGATCTAATTGGTTTTATTGATTTATATTAGGTTGGTGATAGTACTGACAGGAAATCTACATAAGTTTTTGGGTCCATGTTTGGATAAGGACCAACCTGTTGGTCAAGCAAGAAGAAAACAACTCTTCAAAAGCGGAGTATCAGTGGGTTGTGAATGCAACTATTCAGGAAGTTTGGTTGCATGGGATTCTAACAGAGTATGAAATTTGCACTTCTAGTTTAGTAGAACTCAATTGTGACAATCATAGTACCATCAAGATATCCAGTGATCCAGTTCAGAAGTATTGGACCAAGCATATTTAAGTACACATGCACTACATTTGGGAACTAGTGTATAGTAAGGATATCCCTCTATATTACTGCCCTATAGAGGATAAAATTGCAGATAAATTCATCAATTCCTTCACAAAAAAGAGATTTATATATCCAAGATCTCTTCTTGGTGTAAAGGATTAACTTTAACTCATCTATTTTTCATGATTTACCTTATTTTTTAGCATTTTTTTTCCTATGAGGTTTTCCCCATTTCCTTATTTGTTAAGCGATAATTTTTTTTCATTTAGATTGTATGGGTGACCTTTGGCCTAGTTTCCAGGGCCCAGGTTGTCCAAATTTAGGATTGAAGGGGGTTGTTAGGATTAATTAATCCTAACTTTTCCCACATAGCCTATTTGTCCATTTTCCTAGATTAGGAGGTCTTCGTCACTTCAATAGTGCATGGAGGACACGCCTAGGGGGAACCTACCACTCACTACGCCTATTTTCATGAGTTTAGAAGCTCCAGGGACCAATCCCTATAATTTAGGAACCCACTTTGAGTGCCACCAATAGTCTCCAATAGTCGACTATAGTAGGTATTCATTTATGATCAGTTATGCTCTGATTCCCATCAGTTAATTTAGTCTCAGTCACTCTAATTCTAGTTTGCATGGTTCAAGGTAGGTTGGGTGCATTTACTCACCTACCCTCATGAGTTAACTGATTATAGATTGAATCAGTGATCTGGAGTTACATTAGTGAGCTCTAATGGTGATTTCCCCACACTAAGTTAGCACCGAAGTCAGTTTGAGTTGGTGAATGTGAAACTTCTCCAAGGCATTCGGATTCTCCCTATTGTATGACTATGTTATTACAGATACATCAATGATTATTCATGTAATGATATTCTGACCATTTTTTGCCTCATGTGCATGTAATTTCTACCATGAATCTATTGATCAGTTTACATTGAATTGTGCATTCTTATGCAACCTTTTTTCATATTGCTTTCATTCATACTTGAGGATCCATGCTTCACTAAAATTAACAATAGCAAGGAAAAAGATCTTGAGATCAATTCTCAAGAGAAATTGATTCTCTATCTACTACATAGAGACAAATCATATGTCTTTAAAAGAAAAATTCAAAACATGGTCCAAAGCATTTATGATTTACAAAGAAAAAATAGATACTAGAGAACAAAAATTTGTCGCGAAAACAACTAAAAAATAAGGTGCAGTTGACACCACAACTGAAATGATTGAAATGAAGCCTAAAGACATTCTGAACCAAATCTATAGACAAACAAAATCACAACTATGTATTATTTAGAACAATATGACATTCAAAAATACCTTATGCACAAAGATTGTATCCTTATAGTAGAACATGTTGACATTTGCAAATTGACAGAAAAAACCAATTTTGCTATCCATGGATCAATATCATGTTCTTAGAAAAACACATATGGTGAACATGAGAAAATAACAAAATAAATAATTACAAAAAACATGATCCTTTGACTCCAGGTTACTTGTTTCTAACCGGAGAGAAGGAACATGCAAAACTCATACAAAAAAAATAATTTATTATGGTTTGTTGCACTATTATGACAAAGAAAATGGAAGTTACCCTTTCAAGAAAAAGGCCTTCTTGTTCCATTTACCAAAAAAATTTCATACAATGTAGGTGGTGTTATAGTCCATTCTACTCTAAGGCTGTCGTTAGGATCTTAAAAAATGCTTCCTCTAAATTCTAATACACTTGACTTATTGACAAAGGAATATGCATAGTTGCGAGTGTTGTTAATTCACGAAGTCTCTTTGATAGTATCTTGAATGTATTATGACATTGACAAGAGACTAAGAGAAATTATGCATACTCCAACAAATCCATTTGGAGGCCTTGATTTCATTTTTTGTGGAGATCTTTACCAAGAACAACCTGTTCACGATCCTTGGATTTTTTAATCGCCAAAATTCCAATAACAAATGTTCCCATATAGATTTTGGACTGGAAATGTCAAAATATATGAGCTTAAAGAAATTGTCATGCAAAAGAACAGAGAATTTATATCTATACTAAATAGAATAAGAACATGTTCACAAACCATCAATGACATTGACTTCTTGAATCAACAGTGTTACAAGGAACCACCAAGGGATGCAACAGTCCCATATATGTTTTATAATAACAAAAATGTGCAAAGAACATAATTCAAATATGTTGTCACTTGTCAATACAGAGACAATTGCACTCATAACACATGATAACAAAATTGATCCACTTGACAAAGACACAAATATGTTAAAGGAAACACCACTTCCTTCTATAATAACTTTTAAAAAAAACGTGCTTGTTGAACTAATAAGGGCCAACTACTCAATCGATGATGGCTTGGCCAATGGTGCAAAAGGCTTGTTTAGACATTTTACATAGGGAAGTCCCAATTTTGGCCAGATAGAATTATCGGACATAAAAATGGCCTTAAAAGAAAGAAGAAAAATGCAAACATAAAAAATGAATGGAAACCAATCAAAAGAATCACAATTAAAGCGATTTCTAAAAGTAGAACTAATGTAATGAGATCACGATTCACAGTTTAACTAGCATATGCACGCACGATCCATAAAGTAGATGGCTTAACATTGGAAAGATTGACATGTGATCCTAAAGGAATTAAAAACATGGCCTTGTTTACACAACTTCATCTAGTGCCAAGGACATCAAATGTCTTTATGTTTTGAACAGATTAGAAAGAAAAAAATCTCTTTTCCAAAAATTAGCCATTGAAATAGATACAATTCAAAAGCATAAGCCTTGGAAATTTCAATATGACCTCGCTTAAGTTCAATGCCAAATGCTGAACATTTAATCATTTGCACACTCAACACTTGCAACTTGCATTTTAATCATAGTATCACAATTGACTATGAATTGATGTAGTGAGGAATCATATATCTTCAAAAACAGACTTTTATACAACGCCTAATGAGACAATATTAACATAACAATACAATTATTTCGGTGCATGGTATTGTTACAATGATAAAGAAAAACATTCCCATAGTCAAATCAGAAAATTATAAAGGGAAGTTGATTGAGGCCATCTCCACTAAAATAATATATAATGGAATTGTGCTGAAACTAATAAAAATTTATATTAGACCAGACGTTATGCTTTATATCATTTTTCATAGGCGAGATCACCAAGTGTCAAATAACACAAGCAGTACACAGTTTGTGATAGCTGGTGTTTTTAACATTGACATTAAACACTTAATATTAAAAACAACAAAACCAACAACCTATTCAGGTTCGATGCTTGATCATTACTGGAAAACCTTGCACAACAATGACATTGCTTTAAATATTTCATTGTTTTCAATATTTCAGAGGCTTATTGAACTGACCACAATTCTAGTTTCTTGCTAATTCCTATCAAATTTTCCTAGTTTATTTATCCTGTATAGTTCAACCTTCAAGTAAAAACACTTAATTTTGTTACAGACATCATTTATAACAAAATAACAATTATTTTCATAAATAGAATGAACTGACCACAATTCTAGTTTCTTGCTAATTCCTGCCAAAGTTTCCTAGTTTATTTATCATATATAGTTCAACCTTCCAGGAAAAACACTTAATATTGTTACAAATATCATTATAACAAAACAACAATTATTTTCATAAATAGAATTATTTGCAAAATTCATACAGCTTTTGGTCTCCAGAAAAAAATTAAAGCATGTTCAGAAAATATGCTCATTTTTGTTGTTGTTGCAATTGCATTCCGTCCATTGAAATGAAGATTATTCCAATAATCTTTTCTTTGTAAGAGTATTTTTCTTTTGCATTCTCTTTTCCGCATTTGGTGAATTGAAATGTTTTTAACACATGGTTCTTTTCTTCATGCATGGACATGGATGCAGTCCACATAATCCATGTGCAAGATACCGATACCTGAGCCTTGTGACAAACATAAAGTCAACAATTTGCATTGTTTTGAACCTATCACAACAAACATGTCAAAGACAAACAACACAATCTCAGACATAGTGTCAGAAGAAAAAATTTCATCACCGGACATAGTGTCAAACACAGATAGCCCAAAGAGGTTACAATCAACTTACCCTTCTTATCTTATTATTTGCTTCTCCATCAAACCAAACAATGTTCCAATTACTTTCTTCATTTACCATTGGTCACTTGCAAGCTTCTCATGTTTTTCCACTCCATAACTTGCATATTAAAAAAAATATCCCTATAGTTGTCTACTATCATACAACTCTATATAACAACATCTAACAACTTGTTCAAAGGAGATATTTTGGTTGTCTATGGGCCTTCACATAACAAAAACCAGAATTCTCTTACCAAAGCAAATATATTGCATACATAGCTAGTCGACAAATATGGACATATGACTATCACAACTTGTGTTAATGAAAATTTGATCAAACGGTTTAACGATATCCTCCAACCTAGAAAAAGTGTTAGAATTAACAAGTTTTCCCTAAAAGAGAAAGGCCAATATGAACGAGGGGATGCAGAATATTCAATCGTCTTGCTTGTGGGAAAGGTAGGGGAGTGCCGCTCTCTGCTTTAGCAGCACTTTAAACTTCACTAACAGCTCAAATCAACACTTACAACATTTTTTCAACTGACAGAGCTCTCAAACTTAAATTAATTCCTACGGGACTGTAACAACAGCTAACAATACTCTCTAGATGATGTTGTAGCTAGTTGTTTGATACTTTCTAATAACCCCTGCGTTCTTAGACTTAACACAAGTATTCTACTGAGTTGATAAACCACATTCACATCAAATAAACTATAATTTCTTCAGCTGCTACAACAAACTAACATCAAAATAAAACTAAGTTTTTCACACTTAGAAACAAAGTAAAAATAAAAATTACACAGTAAAATTCAGAGTTTCAACTCTGTTTCTATTTCTCTATTTCACTATCTGCTGTGTATTTTCCAGCATTCCAAACATGATTACAAGCTAGATATTTATAGGATATTTAGCTAAGTCATTCATTAAATTGCTAATTGACCGTTTGTTTTACAAAAAATGGAATTTTGTGCTTTACAAATTTGCAGACTAACAGAGTGGAAAACTGTGATGCCTCTTCAAAACTTTGATGTGCTCTGGTGGCTCAATAAAAATGACTTTTCATAATATCAATAATCTGATATTTGTCAAGCGGTGAGGCAATGTGGCAGTTTGGCAACTTTTCAAAATTTCAACAATTATATTTCTGAATGGTGTTTTCCTTTTCAAACCTCCAGCAGTTAGCGATCTGAACAGTGGAATAATTAATTCACATTAATCACTTCCAACATTCTTCCCCTTAATTACTTCACCCAAAATACAAAATTTTGTAGCACTTGATTTCTGTTACAACTTACAAACCCCAATGTTTTTCCTATGAAACTCAAACAATTCTTTTCCAATGATTTTGTAAATAGGTCTACAAACTGATTTTCTGATCTACAAAATTCCATACCGATTTCATTGTTGTTTATCAGTTCTCGGATAAAATGATACCTTGTATCAATATGCTTACTTATTTTATGAAATATGTGATTTCTTGATAGTGCAATAGCTAATTTATTGTCACAAAAAATTTGAGTTGGTTCATTTTGTTCATGTTGTAACTCAGAAAGAGTTCTTCTCATCCACACAGCTTGACATGCAGTTGTTGTTGCTACAACATACTCTGCCTCAATAGAGGATAGTGTCACTATGGGTTGCTTATTTAATGCCCATGCTACTAATCCTGATCCAAAACTGAACACATACCCAGATGTGCTTTTTCTATCATCGATATAACCTGCAAAATCACTGTCAGTATATCCAATCAACTTAAAATTTGTATTCGATGTATACTGTATACCAAAAATTGTTGTTCCAGCAATATATCTTAGAATCCTCTTTCCAGCTTTCTGGTGGGTATTCTTTGGCGATTCCATAAATCTTGAAATCAAACTTACTACAAACATTATATTAGGTCTTGGTGCAGTTAAGTACATGAGACTTTCTACCAGTCTCTTATATAATGTTGGATCAACTTTTGACCCATCATCTTCCTTACTCAGTTTTGTGCCATTTGCAATTGGAGTTACAGCTGGCTTAGAATTCATCATTCTAAATCTTTTCAATACATCATTTGCATACTTAGTTTGACTTATAAAAATACCATCTTCATATTGTGTTACTTTAATACCAAGGAAATATTTCATCATTCCTAAATCAGTTGTCTCAAATTTTGTTTTCATGGCTTTCTTGAATTAATCTACTGAAATATTTCAAATGAAGATCAAATCATCCACATATAAGCAAATAATGAGAATTTTACCTTCTTGGTTTATCTGTGTATACAATGTTGGCTTACTTGGACTTCTACTAAATCCTTCACTATTCAAGTATTCATCAATTCTGCTATACCATACTCTCAGTGCCTGGTTCAATCCATACAATGCATTATTTAATCTGTAGACCTTGTCTTCTTGTCCATCAATTTCATATCCAAGAGGTTTTTTCACATAAACCTTTTCTTCTAAAGATCCATTTAAAAATGCAAACATTACATCCATTTGATGTACATACCATTTATTATGTGTAGAAATAGCTAATACCATCCTTATTGTATCAAGTCTAGCCACCGGTGCAAAGGTTTCATTATAATTAATACCAAGTTATTGACTAAACCCCTGAGCTACAAGAATTGCTTTGTATTTTTCAACATCACCATCAAGATTTAACTTATTCTTATAAATCCATCTGACACAAATACAATTTTTATCATCACACAAATCTACAAGATCCCAAGTATTATTTCTTTCTATGGCATCAATTTCTTCATTCATTGCTTTTATCCAAACATCCTTTTTAATAGCCTCATCAAAATCTACAGGATCACATGTTATAAATGCAAAATTTGAAACTTAAGCTACTTCTTCATTTTGTTCATACAGTTCTCTTAAACTTCTAGTCTTCTGACCTCTAACTTTGTTTCTTAATGACACTAATGTAGGATTTGATTCATCTCTTGCCTCTGATCTTGTTCCTTGTCGTCCACCACTACTTTATGGTTCACCATGTTCATACATTTTTGGCGTTCTGGCAGGTGTCCTTACTACTGGTGTATATGGAGTTATCTTTCCTCCATGTATGCCTTGTTCTTCTTCTTCTTCATCTTCTGTGTGAGGTGTAACAACGTCCTCTATAACCAACTTATTAATGATCCCATCCCATGCCTCTTCTTCTTCAAATACCACATCTCTGTTGATGACATACTTCTTCGTGATGGGATTATAAAGTCTGCATGCTTTATATTCTTCACTATATCCAACAAAAATACATTTCTAAATTCTTTCATCTAACTTTCTCCTCATCTCTTCAAGTACATGTGCATAAGCTACACAACCAAAAATTCTTAAATGAGATATGTTGCTACAATTACCACTCCATGCATGTTGGGGAACTCGATCCTTCACGCTCTTAGATGGGATTATGTTCAGGATGTATATTGAACAAGTAACAACGTCTCCCCAATATTCATTTGGAAGATGCTTCTCATTCATCATACTTCAAGCCATGTTCATAATGTCCCGATTCTTTCTTTTTGCCACTTTGTTTTGCTATGGAGTGTAACAAGCAGTAAATTGTCTTTTAATTCCATGATATTGACGAAATTCCATAAACTCATTTGACATATACTCACCTCCTCTATCTGATCTCAAGACTTTAATAAATCTGTTACTCTCTTTTTCATCCATAGCTTTAAAACTTTTAAACACATCAAATGTTTGATATTTATGTTTCAACAAATACAACCAAGTTTTTTTACTGTAATCATCAATAAAAGTCATAAAATAAACATTACCAGTCAAAGAAGGTGTTTGCATCGGTCCACACAAATCTGTGTGTACCAGCTCTAATGGGACTTTTGCTCTGTATGAGACTCTAGAAATAAATTTCTCTCTATGATGCTTTCCCAATATGCAACACTAACATGAGCCTGCTCGTTGCTCAATACTGGGCAATCATTTTACCATCTTCTTATTCTGCAGCAAATCTAAACCACCAAAATGTAAATGGCCATACCTCTATAAATTTTCCTTTAATATTCAACTAGGGATAAATAGTGCATGCAAAATATCAATTGATAACCACACATGAATATCTTTTACAGTATGCAACGGAATATAAAACCGAGAAATAACTCACAACATCACATCACAAGATTGACACTATTATTTTGGGTATGGAAACCCCCAGAAAAACCTAAGATGGGAAAACCAATGCAACAGTCAGATATAGATTTTATTATGAGGAAATATGAAACTTTTACAATCACTGCAAATTCACCCAAACCTCGTGAATGTAGTACCCGGAATAATCACTGGGAAAATCCCAGCTAAACCTCAACACCCTCTTGTGTGAGTGTACGGCCCAGCTGTACGAAGCTCGATGATCCTGTTGCTCACTCCTCCGTCTTCTCATCGAAATTCTCTGTCTGACTTTCTCTCCCTGTATCTTGTCTTTGTTGAAATACAAGTGTGTGTGTTCTCTCCACCAATTGATCTATCTTTATAACTTTAAATAAAGAAAAAAACCTAATTTCACTTTCACTTCATCTAGTGGTAAATCAAAAAACCTAATTTCACTTTCACTTTAACTAGTGGTTCACTAAAGTTAATTTAGATCACTTTAATTTATTTTCCAAAGTAAACTTAGGAAAAGTAAATTAAATACAACTAATTTCATAATTTAAGTCTTCTGCATGCAAGAACACATGCATGCAGGAAGAGCTTCCTTCTTGCTACTAGTTTAACACTCCCTCTCAAAGAGGAAGGGATTTGATAGAAACCCCAACATATCCTTGAACTTCACAAAACTATGTCTGCAAAGTGCCTTGGTGAAAATGTCTGCCACCTGCTCATCTGTCTGTATGTACTCCAACTGAATGGTTCCCCTCTGAACACAATCTCTCAAGAAGTGATATCTGATGTCTATGTGTTTTCTCCAGTCATGGAACATTGGATTCTCAGATAGCTTGATGCTACTCTAATTGTCATAGTGAACTACTATAGCCTCTATCTCACACTCGAACAACCCTGCAAGTAACTTCCTCAGCCACATACCCTCACAAGAATCCATGATGGCTGCCATGTACTCAGCCTCTGTCGAGCTCAATGAAACTAACTTCTACTTCCTGCTGAACCAAGAGACAACCCCTGATCCAATGCTGAAACAACAACCTGAAGTACTCTTACGGTCCTCTACACATCTTTCCTAGTCAGCATCTGTGAAACCTGCTAACTGTACACTCCCCCTACGCTCATAAGCCAATCCATACTCCACTGTACCTCTGATGTAGCGAAGTATGTGCTTCGCAGCCGTCCAATACACTCTCCAAGGGTCCACCATGAACTGAGTCAAAGAGTTGACTGCAAAGCTGATGTCTAGTCGAGTGTTGATCAGATACATAAGTGATCCAATAAGCTGATGATACAAGGTAGGATCAAATCCGTCTAAGCCTGACGCATCAATATTCCTCCAATTGGAAACTAGAGGTATGTGCATAGGCTTGCATTCCTCCATCCTGAATCTCTTCGGGATCTCTACTGCATACTTCCCTTTTCCGATGAAGAAGCATCCATCTCTCTGCCAAACCTCCAAGCCCAAAAAGTAATGCATCAAACCAAGTTCTTTCATCTCAAACTCTAGTGCAAGGTTGGACTTCCAATCTCCAATCAACCTCTCATCTCCTGTCAAAAAGAGATCATCCACATATAAGACCAATATGAGAGGCACCTCACCTGTCAAGAAGTACATGTTGTGGTCAACCTCACTCCATTGAAATCCCATCTCCTGTAGATAGTTGTCAATATTCCAGTACCATGCTCGAGGTTCCTGCTTGATCTCATAAAGAGCTCGATCCAGTCTGCATACATGCGTCTCCTTGTTATCCACATCAAACCCCTCTGGATGCTCAATATACACCTCCTCCTCTATCACTCCGTCGAGGAAGGCAGTCTTGACGTCCATCTAATGGACATGCCAACCCATATTAGCTTCTAGCGAGATAATGGTCTGAATGGAAGAATATATTAGCTTCTAGCGAGATAATGGTCTGAATGGAAGAATACCTGGAAATAGGGGTGAAGGTATCCTCATAACCAATACCCTCCTTCTGCGAAAACCCATTTTCCACGAAGCGCATCTTGTACTTCTCCATGCTTCTGTCTACTGCATGCTTCACCTTGTAGATCCATCTAGATCCCACCACATTTTTCCCTTGTGGCCTTGGCACAACCTCCCATACCTAGATTTTCATAATGGAGTCATACTCCTCAACCATAGCTTTAGGGGAACACATCATGTTGTGCAACCTCCCCGAAGCTGGAAGGTTCAGAGTTAATCAACTCTATCATCAGTGCCATATAAATAATCCTCTCTAGTGGTACACTCCGTCTAAAATATGTCTGTGGAGGATCTACGTGCCTAGAATCCTACACTGTGGATCTAAACCACTTAGGCCTTGGCCTAGTGTTAACCTTCTGCGGCTGTTGGATATCTATCTCTTGCTGGAGCTCATCCTTCAAGTTAGTGACTGAATGATCCTGTCCACCTGACTCCCTCTAACCACTAGAATCTGTGCTATGTGTCTGTACCTGTACCTGTACATCTTTCTCTTCCAACTTGACTCTCGACTCGTGTGTTGGTTGCTGCTCTACTGGTAAGTCCAGAGATCTCCACAAGGACTTGTCCTCATCGAACTAGACATCCCTGCTCACAATGATCCTCTTGTGAGTGGGAATGTAAACTCTATATGCCTTCGAAATCTCGTTGTAACCAACAAGTAACCCCTTCTCTCTAGAAGGGTCCAACTTCTTCCTATTGTCAACATGAACATGGCAATAGCAGACACTGCCAAATATGCGAATGTGACTCACATCTGGCCTAGTGCTTGTGAAAACCTCCTCCGATGTCTTACTCCCTAAGTCTGTGTGGGGACACCTGTTTTGAATGTATACTGCAGTTATGTATGCCTCGGCCTAGAGGAATAGTGGTAATCCATGATCAAATAGCATGGCATTGAATGCTCCAACCATAGTCCTGTTCTTCCTCTCTACAACTCCATTCTGTTGTGGGGTATGGGGTAGAGTGTGCTCCTTCTTGATCCCCTCAGCCGAACAATACACCATGAACTCATTGGAAGTGTACTCACCCCCATTGTCTGTCCTCAACACCTAAATCTTCTTTCTTGTTTGGTTCTCCACAAGTGTCTTGAACTCTCGAAACCTCTCAAAGACCTCTGACTTGGCCTTCAGGAAATAGATCCAGGTTTTCCTGGAATAGTCATCAATGAAGGTTACGTAGTAACTGTAACCACTGAACGAATGGACACTCATAGGTCTGCATAGATCTGAATGCGACAAGTCCAAGGGCTCCTTAAACTTGTGCTCACTCTGTGGGAAAGGTTTCCTTATGTTCTTCCCCAAAGCACAACCCTTGCAGTGGTTATGCTTTTCCTCCTGTACCTGAGGAACTCTAATGACTTCCTATCTCAAATGCTTCAGTGCTCCATGGTGTAAGTGTGCCATCCTCCTATGCCACAACTCACCCTAACTGCTGCTACTACTACTGACTAGAGCCTTTGCAGGCTCAAAGTGTAATCTGTACACTTTCTTGCTCCTTCTGCCAATCACCTGATCCAAGCTCCTATCTGACCCCTTGGGCCTGATATACACTCTATGGTCATGGAACTTCACTTGATATCCCTTGTCCTCTAGAGTGGAGACTGATATAAGGTTCTTGGTCAGTCCTGGAACATATAATACATCAGCAAAACTGAGGGGCTTTTCAGAATCCCTCTCAAATGAAACAATGCCAACTCCCTATGCCTGATACCATGCATCATCACCCAACTCAACGTGGATCCCTGTTCCACCCTCATGCAAGTCTCTGAAGAATATCTTCCATCCAGTCATGTGACTAGATGCTCCACTGTCAATGTACCATATGCTTCTCCCTATGGTGCTTACCATGCAAGCTATCAAGAAAAAATCCTCATCGAAGTTCCTGATGAACTCGTCCACCTCTGCAGATCCACCCATCTGAGTGTTACTCTTCTTCTTCATGTCTGGGCACTGGGAGGCAAAGTGTCCCTGCTTGTGGCAAATAAAACACTTGACCTTTGATATGTCAAGGTTCTTATTACCATCATTATTCCTCTTTGCCTTCCCCTTACTCTTCCCTATAAGGGCTAGAGCCTCCTAATCCATAATCTGTGGGGCACTGCTAGATGAGCCTGATCCTTGACCCATGCGGGTCTCCTCCTACACAAAGTCATCCCATAGTCTCTACCAATCAGGGAGCTTCTCCCTAGCCACAACACCTTTGACAAAGGTGTCCCATGGCTTAGAGAATCCATTGAGGGCTATCCGAACTAGCTCCTCGTCATCAGTCTTAGAGCCAACAGCTCCAAGCTCATCCCTGATCTGTGTGAGCCTTGTGATATAAGGCACCACTCCTTCTCCCTTGGTGATATTGGTGTTGCATATCCTCTCTTGCAACACCATCCTCCGGTTCTCGTTCTTGCTCTGGTACAGACTTTCCAAAGCCTTCCACATCTCCAATGCGGTCTTCGTACCAGAAAGGTGAGGGACTATATGGTCCTTCACTCCATACATGATAATCAGCATGGCTCTGGAATCAATCTTCTTCTAGGCTATCAGATCTGCCGGATGTATGGGTGCAAATTTTGTAGAGTCAATGTGCTCCTCAACATCACTAACGTCCAGGATCCTTGTGATCCTCTCTTTCCATGTAGGAAATTTTTGAGCACCCTGGAGTCTATCCTCAACTCTCAACTGCATCACCATAGTGAAGTTCTCTTTTTCCATGTAGGAAAGTTTTGAGCACCCTGGATTCTATCATCAACTCTCAACTGCATCGCCATAGTGAAGTGTACCTATCAAACCTTAGATCTGGAAGTCTAGGTTTGTGTCTTCCTATAGATCTGCCCCCGATCTATCACTGCTGCTGCAAATCTCTCAGCTTTAGCTCACCAAAGCTCTGATACCATCTAAATTTTCCTTTAATATTCAACTAGGGATAAACAGTGCATGCAAAATATCAATTGATAACCACACATGAATGTCTTTTACAATATGCAGTTGAATATAAAACTGAGAAATAACTCACAACATCACATCACAATATTGACACTATTATTTTGGGTATGAAAACCCCCGGAAAAACCCAAGATGGAAAAACTGGTGCAACAGTCAGATATAGATTTTATTATGAGAAAATATGGAACTTTTACAATCATTGCAAATTCACCCAAACCTGGTGAATGCAGTACCAAGCAGAATCACTGGGAAAATCCCAGCTAAACCTCAACACCCTCTTGTGTGAGTGTAGGGCCTAGCTGTATGAAGCTCGATGATCCTATTGTTCACTCCTCTGCCTTCTCAGTGAAATCATCTGTCTGACTTTCTCTCCATGTCTGTATCCTATCTCTGTCGGAATACAAGTGTGTGCATTCTCTCCACCAATTGATTTCTCTTTTATAACTTTAGGTAAAGTGAAAACCCTAATTTCACTTTCACTTTAACTAGTGGTAAAGCAAAAACACTAATTTCACTTTCACTTTAACTAGTGGTTCACTAAACTTAATTTAGATCACTTTAATTTATTTTGTAAAGTAAACATAGGAAAAGTAAATTAAATACAACTAGTTTCATAATTTAAGTCTTCTGCATGCAAGAACACATTCATGCAAGAAGACCTTCATTGTTGCTACTAGTTTAACAACCTCAAATTCCATAACCATGATCAATCTAAACTCTTTAGTTTTATAAGCATTCAAAGAATTAGTCAAATCATTTCTCATAGTTAACAGAAACATTCTATTTGTTTTCGCCTCTATTCTAGCAATCAATTGGTTGCTTGGATATTTATCATAAATAGGGCATACCTTGTTGTTTAAGAACACTCTGTATTTTTTCTCCATCAATTTTTCAACACTCAATAAATTACACATTAAACCAAGAACATAATAAACATCACGAATAGTTCTTTTTTTACCATTATTCGCATATACAACAATCACACCTTTACCATTAACTTTTACCTTACTATCATTGCATAACTTCACTTTAGACTAAATGCTTGTATCTAGACTTGAAAATAATTCATTATTTCCAGTCATGTGGTTGTTGCATGCACTGTCCAAAAAACATATATCTTTTGAACTTTCCTCGGTGACATTACAAGTCAAAAACATAGGCTTCTCTTCATTTTCAGTGTCCTCTGTAATGTGTGTAGATAGCTTACTAGCATCTGCTTGCTTCTTTCAACACTTGTTAGCAAAATGCCCAAATTTCTTACAATACAATAAAAACATTGAACTTTAGATCTGTCATACCTTTGATTTCTTGGCTGCCATGCTCTGCTGCTACTCCCCCTTACACTAGAAGTACTCTGATGTAACTTCTCTTTAGATTCTGAATCATTTATGATGTCACTATGATCAGGACTTCGACCTCCTCTTCCTCTACTACTAGCTCTTCCTCTGCCTCTACCTCTAGAAACATGTAACTTGGATTTAAAATCATTTTCTAATGGAGTATCAGCATACCTGTTCATTCTTGATTCATGAGCAATCAAGGAACCAGTCAGCTCATCAATGTGCATTTGACTGGATCTTTAAATTTTTCAATTGGAACAACCACTGCTTCAAACTTCTTTGCCAAATATCTCAGCAATTTTTCAATCACACGTCGATCTGAGAGGTCTTCACCATACTGTCATAGCTGGTTTACAACATTTATGACATGTGTCATAAAACTATCAACAATCTCACTATCATTCATCTTCAGATTCTCATAGTCCCTTTTCAAGTTCTGCAACTTAACATTCTTCACCTTGGTCACACCTTGATAGAAAGTTTCAAGAGTATCCCAAGCTTTCTTTGAAGACTCAGCACTTGATATCTTTGGAAAAATGAATTCACTCGGTCCTTGCTGAATAAGACCAAGAGATTTATCATCATTCTTCCCATTTTCCTTCAACAGAACACACTCAGCATTTGTCAGAGCCAACTCAACAGTTTGATTAGTTGGTTTTGGATACCCAATCGTAACAAACTCCTAAAGATCCTGAGCACGCAGGATAGTTATCATTTTAATAAACCAAGTGTCATAATTTCTTTCAGACAACACAGGAATTTGTGGCTGCACTACATTGCTGTTAGTAGCCATCTCAAATCAAATTACTCTTAAAAACTTAACCAAGCTCTGATACCACTGTGGAAAAGGCAAGGGAGTGCCTCTCTCTACTTCAGCAACACTTTAAACTTCACTAACAGTTCAAATCAACACTTACAACACTGTTACAGGTGACTATTACAGCTGACAAAGCTCTCAAAATTTAAATTGATTCCTACAGGACTGTAGCAGCTTGATTGTTACAGCTAACAATACTCTCTAATTGACGTTGTAGCTAGTTGTTTGATACTTTCTGATAACCCCTATGTTCTTAGACTTGACACAAGTGATCTACTAAATTGATAAACCACATTCACATCAAATAAACTATAATTTCTTAAGCTGCTACAACAAACTAACATCAAAATATAACTGAGTTTTTCACACTCAAAAACAAAGTAAAAATAAAAATTACACAGTAAACTTCGGAGTTTCAACTCTGTTTCTATTTCTCTATTTACCTGTCTGCTGTGTATTTTCCATCTTACCAAACATGATTACAAGCTAAGTGGGTCATTAAATTGCTAATTGACCTTTCGTTTTACTAAAAAACGGGATTCTCTGCTTTACAAATTTGCAGACTAACAGAGTGGAAAACTGTGCTCTGCTGGCTCAATCAAAATGACTTTTCATAATTTTAATAATCTGATATTTGTCAGGCGGTGAGGCCGTGTGGCAGTTTAGCAGCTTTTCAAAATTCCAGCAATTATATTTCTGAAGGGTTTGCCTTTTCAAACCGCAAACCTCCAGCAGTAATTAATCACTTCCAACATTGCTAGCAAATACTGCAATTGAATCAATTAATCAAGTTTGCATAATAGGCAAACTTCCTCCATGACAATCATTGAACTTATATCCTCCAACGACAATAATACAGTTGGATCTGTTGCAACACAATACACTAATAAATAATTTGATTTCTACATCAAATACAACAAGATAACAAATGATCATGCAATTGTATCACTGTCTTACTAGGAAATTTATTTTATGTCAAACACATCTGCTTCTTTTTTTTTACTCTGGTCAGTTTCTTTCAATGGACAAAATAGTTGATGCTGATAGACCAACTTCTTCTCATCTATTTTTTGAATCTTTGATAGTGGTTTGTTACTGGAGTTATAGGTACAGGTAGGCGAAGCATATAAAGACCTTTTCCTGCAAGTTCAAGAACAACTTGAATTTGATGATCCATCGTTTTATCTGTTCAGAAACATTGTAAGAAGTACAGCCAAAGGAGTCCACCTGATACGAACATCGAAAAAAACATTCATCGATCTCTTAAATGATGACTATGCAATTCAAAACTTGATCCCGGTCACTAAATCAAAACCACGTGTTCGCTAATAGTATGCCCTCTTTCTATGTTCTTCTGCTATATAAAAACGCACATATATACCACACAACTTAAGAAATGTTAGCAACCCAAAAATAAAAAAAATTGTTTTTTTGCTTCGGATTCATTGAACAAAAAACTAGTACCCTACACTTCTATTTACAATTTTCCGTGTCGTGCAAATTTGATTTTACAGATACAAGGAATACTTAAACCCAAAAACATAAACATATTTACCCCTCCATTTCAATCTATCTGCAACACCTGTAATTTTCCAATGGTTCAAAGTTTGCTTCCCTACACATATTGCAAACAGGAAACACAAACTAGATATGAGCATAATCTGGAATGCAATCTGGAAACAGCTGATGTCGTGACAGAGTGCACTTTGCGAGGTGCAATGCTCAGCCAACTTTTTCTAGCAGTTGCAGTTGTTTCTTATGAGGACTACTCTAAAAGGTTTTCAGCAACAGTTTTCAACCTAGGCAGGTTCTATCAAGAAGGACTATTTACCTTAAAAATGGACAACAAGGTCACAGAATTGGGGAGAGCTTAACAAACAGAAACCGAAACAAAAGTACGATTCTACTTTCAAAATATGGAAAAAGACAAAAACAAAAAAACAAAAACAAAACAAAACAAAACAACTCTCCACTATGTGTAGAATTTAACATTTGTTCATACATTTTGAATTTAATCAATCTTATTGGATTTTCTTCTTCGACTCAAAACTATATACTTGTATCGGTATTTTTCGCTCAAACACAGTAACAATGCCATGCATGATTTCCATACTAGTGTTAATCATTTGCCAAATTGCACAAAAAATAATAAGCAACCAACATTTTTTATACACTCGAAAAATGTATATGTTTTCTCTCACAACAAACTAGTATGCTTGTGAGAAGGAAACTCACAATGTTATCAAAATTTTGGCTCTTACATAATATATGTATAAAAAAATACTATTTCAATTCATAGTCATTATCTTATCCACATTTCACAAAGAAGCATGTTCTTTGCTTTACCACTGTGACAAAAACATTCTCTCTAAAACAATCCACCTTTCCACAAAACAATATAAACCCTCACAAATATTTTTCAAAGCCCCATGTACTAATATTATAGTGTCTCTGACTCTATGTATTTCCCACATTCTCTTTCCTGACACAAACATATTTCCTTCCACTAGAACTGTAAAAAAAATAAAATATATATACCAGCTTCCCAAGCTCTTTTTCATTGACATTTTTTATATTTTTGTTCTTTCAAATAGCAACTACCTTTCAACAGAATCAGATCTTTGGCCACCTTCTTCTCGGCTGCAATAGACTGTATCTTGCATCCAACATCAATGTTTTTTATATTAAAGTTGTTTACTCATTCTAGCATTTGCACATCTCTGCACATCCAATAAAGAATTGGATCAAATGATGGAGTTTCTTTATATGCATCACAAATCTATTCCTTCTGATTGAAAAAATGCCTGCTTCAACAACAATGACTTTCTATTGTGCCTTGATCACTAGTGTCTTTCAATTTTGCAATAAACACTAGTCAATTAGTCAAGTTTACTTGTGCATGCCTGGTCACTTTTATTCTAGGATCTCTGGACTAATTCATTTCAATATTATGTTGTCAATAATATTGACAATTGTTTCATATAATTGTAATTTTTTTCATACTAAGCAACGAAAAAACATCTAACAGCTACCAAACTAGTCTCTTTTTGCTACCTGTCTTAGTTAGCATTTTCCTCGTTTTTTCTGACAATTAATATAATGTGTTTATGGGAGGTTTCTCATTACGGGAAGTTTTAATGGACATAACCGGCAACCATTTACTCTTGTAACTAAATTCATGAAGTATATAGTGTATGGTTGGGACAGGCATAATCGGCAACTAATTCATGAAGTATATAGTGTATGGTTGGGACAGGCATAATCAGCAACTGTTTACTTTTGTAACTAAATTCATGAAGGAGAAGAGTTGTCTATAAGACTGAAACCCATCTTGTAATCTCTCATTCTTCATTAATGAGCTTCAATACTTTGACCGTGGATATTTTCCCTTTTGAGGTTTTACCACATGAAATACTGGTGTTATGAATACTGTTATTCATTGTCTAAGTTTAATGTGTCTCTGTAATTTAACCAGTGGTATGAGAGCCTGAGTGCTGAAAGACACTATATGGTGGAATCGCTGCTGAAAAAAAAAAACAGCGTGATGTGTGCCCTGTTGATGCTGCTGAAGCTGAAAAAACCAGTGGAGAACTCAGTCGCCGGAGGAGAAGGTTGTCAGTCAGAGCGAGTGCCGTTGGTTTGTTGCTGCTGCTGCTGGAGGGTCATTGCTGAAGTAATCAGCGTGAGGTGAACGGTGAAGGCTGCTGCTTGGAAAATGCATGGAAGAGAAGTTTTTCTGGCTGTTTGGAGAATCTGCGCATGTCCTGAAGGAATCACTATGAGTGAAGTTGTGCTTCAGGAGAATCTGCTGAGGAATCGCTGCTGAGGAATCGATTATTATTATTTTTATTTCTGTGGGTGGAAGAAAGCGGACAACTGTTTGAAGGATCAGACTGTCATGAAGGAGCCGCTCACTTCTGTTTGCTGCTGCGGAGAAGACCAGTATTTTTTGATTGAAAAAGAGCAGTATTAATTTTTATTTATTTATTGGAAGCCCGGAAAGTCCAGTTTGGAGTCAGTCGAAAAGTTATAAGAAAAAAAGGCTTTGGTTTTTGGTGAAAATTAGCGGTAGTTAAAATATGTACGCCTGCTAAGGTTATTAATTTTGGATATAAGGTTGAATATATATATTTTAAATAATATATATATATATATATATATATATATATATATATATATTTATATTTGTAATAAAAATAATTGGCAGTTGTATATATATTTAAAAAAAAGTCAGAATTACAGTCTGGAGGTTTAATTGGGCTAAGAGAATTTGGGCTGAGAGGGATTAAAGTGGTGTTTATTTTTTGGAGTGTTATTTATTTTGGGCTGAAAATTAAAAAAAATTCAAAATGTCTAGCACAAAGTTTGAGATTGAAAAATTTAATGGTAAAAACAATTTTGAACTATGGAAGTTAAAAATGCAGGATTTATCAGTTCAACAGGGTTACAGAGAGTTTTAGACTTGAGAGGAAAAGGAGAAGACCTCTCACAATGACAGATGATGCATGGGAGGAACTAGATGCCAAAGCGCTAAGCACAATCCGTTTATGTCTTGTGGATGATGTGTTGTTCAACGTTATTGTAGAAACATCAGCAGCAAGCTTGTGGAACAAATTAGAAAATCTGTATATGATCAAATCAGTGACAAACATAATTTACTTGAAGCGACAGCTGTACAGTATGAGAATGAAAGAAGATACGAAGATTCCAAATCATTTAAATGTTTTTAACACTTTTATTTGCCAGTTGAATAGCATGGATGTTAAAATTGATGATGAAGATAAAGCAGTGAATCTTTTATGTACTTTACCTGAGTCTTGGGGTCAAGTAGTTTCTTCCATTACCCTTAGTACAACTGATACTTTAGAATTTGACAATGTTGTCGGAGCATTATTGTCTGAGGAATTAAGGAAGAAAACCAGTCTTGAAACCTCTTCGCCAAAAGCTTTGGTTGTTAAAGGTCGTTCCAAAGAGAAAAGAGAAAAGTCAAGAGGTACTTTCAGGTCTAGGTCGAAAGGTAGAAAGAGTAAATTAAAATGTTGGTACTGCAACAAAATTGGTCATCTCAAGAAAGACCGTTGGAAGAGACAAAAATCCAAGAAAGATGACTCCAAGTTAGAGGCAAACTACGGTTAAGTCTTTTGATTCAGGTATGATTGATGAGGTCTTGTCTTTTTGTAATATTTATGAATGTAATGAGGAATGGCTATTTGATTCTGGTGCTTGGCACCACATCTATCCTCATAAAGATTGATTTGCTACCTATCAAACAGCTAATGATGGAATACTTCTTTTAGGAGACAATCATTCATGTAAAACTGTTGGGGTTAGAAGTGTTAAAATTAAGATGTTTGATGGAGTAATAAGAACACTTACAAATGTTAGACATGTACCTGAGTTAAAGAAAAATTTGATTTCCTTGGGAGTATTGGATTGTTGTGGTCATAAGTTTACAGGTTTTGATAGAACTCTAAAAGTTTCCAAGGGTGCTTTAGTGGTCATGAAGGCACAAAGGACATGAAACCTTTACAAACTTGTTTGAAGGACGCAAGTTAATAGTACTGCATTAGTATCTGAAGAAGAATCAGGACCCACTCAGCTATGGCACCAGCACCTTGGTCATATGAGTGAAAAAGGATTTCAGGTATTAATGAATCGTAAATTGTTTCCAAACTTGAAAACTCTGAATTTTATGTTTTGTAAACATTGTATATATGGAAAGAAGTGTAGACAAAAGTTTAAAGCATGTAGTCATGTAAGTAAATGTGTACTTGACTATGTTCATTCTGATTTATGGGGTCTGTCTCCTACCATTTCCTATGGGGCAGCAAGACATTATGTATTATTTGTAGATGACTTATCTAGAAAGGTTTGGGTCTGTGTCCTAAAAAGAAAAGCTGATGTGTTTAATACTTTTAAACAATTTAGAGTTATGGTTAAAAAAAGAACTGGTAGGACAATCAAGTGTTTAAGGACGGATAATGGAGGTGAATTTACTTCTTTGGAGTTTGAAAACTATTGCAAAGATGAGGGGATCGTTAGACACCAAACTAATGTATACACTCCTCAGCAAAATGGCGTTGTAGAACGCATGAACATGACTCTTTTAGAAAGAGCAAGGAGCATGCTCAGTAATGCTAATTTGGCGTAAGAGTTGTGGGAAGAAGCAGTTTCTATTTCTTTTTATCTAGTAAATTGGTCACCTTCAATGGCAATAGATTGTAAAATTCCAGAAGAGGTATGGACAAATCACTCCTGTGATTATTGGAACTTGAAATTTTGTTGTTGTGAAGCTTATGCACTTACTCTTAAAAAACAACGTTCTAAGTTAGACCTTAGATCAAAGAAGTACATTTTTGTTGGTTATGATGATGTAATGAAAGGATATATATTGTGGGATCCTACTGCCCACAAAATTATCATTAGCAGAGATGTAATTTTTTATGAATCTTCTCTGATGAAATCCGAAAGTGTAAGAGTTGATGTGGAACAAGAACAAACAATATCAAAACAACTAATCCAGTTGGAAAACCAATCTTCTAATGACTCAAAGAAACAAGAAGAAGCTTCCGGTGAGAGAGAATTCATAAAAGCTAAAGAAATTCAAGAAATTGTGGAAACCCCACAGCCTACACCAAGAAGATCATTAAGGGAGAGAAATCCTCCTAAGAGGTATAATGATTTTGTTTCGTCTATTTTATTTACTAATGATGGAGAACCTTCTTGTTTTCAGGAAGCCATTGAATGCATTGACAATGCTAAGTGGAAGGTGGCAATGAAAGAAGAAATGGATTCTCTGGAGAAAAACAAGACATGGAAATTGGTTAAACTCCCCAGAGATAGAAAAAGGTTGGGTGTAAATGGGTCTTCAAATTGAAGAAAGGAGTTGATGGTAAGGTTGAAAGATACAAAGCCAGATTGGTCGCAAAAGGGTACTCTCAGATGGAAGGTAGAGACTATCATGAGATTTTTTCACCAGTTGTCAAGCTTGTATCTATTCGTATTGTGTTAGCATTAGTTGCATTGCTTGATTTGGAGTTAAAGCAACTAGATGTTAAAACAACTTTCTTACATGGAGATTTAGATGAAGAGATTTATATGGAACAACCAGAAGGTTTTGTATAGCATCAAAAAGGTAGATTAGTTTGCAAGTTCAATAAATCATTGTATGCACTGAAACAGTTGCCCAGACAATGATACAAGAAGTTTGATTCCTTCATGGTGAGCCAAGGTTATACTAGAAGTGAGTATGATCATTGTTTATACTTCAAAAAGTTGAATGATATATTCATTATCTTAGTATTGTATGTTGATGATATGCTTATTGTGAGCAAAAGCATGGACGGGATTAACAGGCTAAAGGCTCAGATGGATAGGACTTTTGATTTGAAGGATCTTGGAGCTACAAAACAAATCTTGGGTATTGAGATACATAGAGATAGGAAAAATGGTAAGCTCAGTTTTTCATAGGAGAAGTATGTTGAGAAAATACTTGAAAGATTCGAAATGAATAAGGAAAAGCTTGTGAATGTTCCTTTGGCTGCCCATTTTAAACTTTCTTCAAGTTTATGTCCTAGTAGTGTTGAAGAAAAGGATTACATGTCTCGTGTAAAATATGCCAATTCAGTAGGATGTTTGATGTATGCAATGGTGTGTACTAGACCTGATATTTCACATGCAGTAGGTGTTGTTAGTAAGTACATGGCAAATCCAGGAAAAGAACATTGGAATGGAGTGAAATGGGTGCTTCGGTACTTAAGAGGCACAAGTGACTATTGTATCACTTTTAATAGTAACAGTGATTCTATGTGCGGTTTTGTTGATTTAGATTTTGCAAGTGATTTGAACAAGAGAAGGTCTACTTCAAGTTATGTCTTTACTCTTGCAGGAGCTATAAGTTGGATGTCAAAGCTTCAAGAAACAGTTGCTTTATCCACTACATAGGTTGAATACAATATTGCCTCACATGCTTACAAAGAAGCAATTTGGTTGAGAGATTTGCTGAGAGAAATTGGAAGGTTGCATAACAGTGTGCCTGTCTTCTGTGACAATCAAAGTGTTATTCATTTATCTATAAATCTTGTTTATCATAGTAAGACTAAACATATTGATGTAAAATATCATTTTGTAAGACAAGCCAATAGTGAAGGTGGAGTAGATCTGAAAAAGGTCCATACTAAAGAAAATAGTATAGATATGTTCACAAAACATGTATTGTTAGAGAAGTTACGTTGGTGTGTAGCTTCTCTTGGTTTGAAGAAAAGGTGATAAATAGTCTTGGGCAAAGTATTTGTAAATTTTTGTTGTCAAGGTGGAGATTGTTAAATGACAACTAATCTAATGTGTTTATTGGAGGTTTCTCATTACAGATGGTTAAGAAAGTTTCTCATAACGGACATAACTGGCAACGGTTTACTCTTGTAACTAAATTCATGAAGTATATAGTTGGGATGCATAATGTAGAGAGTTGTCTGTAAGACTGAAGCCCATCTTGCAATCTCTCCTTCTTCATTAATGAGCTTCAATACTTTGCCCGTGGATGTTTCTCTTTTTGAGGTTTTACCACATGAAATGCTGGTGTTATGAATGTTGTTATTCATTGTCTAAGTTTAATGTGTCTCTGTAATTTAACATCTTCAAACAAACAAAAACTGCAATTTGCAAAGAAAAAGAAATTTAATGCTAATTTTTCTATAGAAAATATTTGGAGTCTAAACACATTTCTCCTTTCTGCACTTTCTCTTCTCCTACCAACAATGGAACTACAAATAGCTCCATTTTTCCATGCACATATTACAACACATCGCAATTGCTCAAAATATATTAAAAGAAATAAATTGCGTTCATTAGAGCATTTTAAACATCCTTTCTAGACGTCTACTCTCTTGCAAATAAATCTCTTGTGTCAAAACAAGTCTCTCTGTTTGTGGACAATGTTCTTTTTTCCCATGCATCCATCTTATTTCTTTGCTGCCTTCCACTGCTTTTGTGTCCACCACTCAGGTATATTACAAATAACATCCTGTACCTGCTTAGCTTCCATTTTTTTCCATATTCCTCCACTGCCTTGCATAGATCAAACAACTACCACTCTATTGCTGCATATTCAACCACTGCATTCCAACATATATTTCAATAGCTAAAATCTTTCTCCTTTTTGTTATAAAAAACAACAGATTCCTTGCACTGCTTCTGTGCCTAGCACTTATAGATCTAG
Organism: Pseudotsuga menziesii; assembly: GCA_001517045.1. NCBI lineage: Eukaryota > Viridiplantae > Streptophyta > Pinopsida > Pinales > Pinaceae > Pseudotsuga > Pseudotsuga menziesii. The sequence goes on from LPNX011039940.1 coordinate 203,393, forward strand.
AAAATAACATGCCTGCCTATACTTAGGTCTCAATTTTTTCCACATTTCTCCACCTTGCCTAATGGATAAACATATTAGTCACTTTGTTGCTGCACTTTCAGTTACCACACTTCAATATTTGCTCCAGTAGATCTTGGCATAGCTCCTCTAGACATTGAGTTCTTCTTTAAAGCACTTATAGATACTGGTTTCTTGAAACAAATCTTCAACCAATTAGCAACAAACAGAAAAACCATCTTTATGAAACATGCCAAGGCAAACATCTCTATTGTTAATGTTCGATATTGTGCTAATAGAATTGCAAATGAAATATATATATATATATATTCCTCTTCCCCTATTGTTCGAACACTATAATATTACATTCTATCTTTCTCATACATTTTTCACTATCCCTGACATCGGTTTTTTTTAACAACTTTTTTTTTAAAATTGTTATCATAACATTTCAACAGCCAAGAGTAAAATATCCTGCTTTGTGATCTCAACCATAGAGCCATGGACACCTACACCATATCTGACTTGGATTTCCCAACACATGCACACCCAACACAAGGAATCATCCCCTTCTCTGCTGTACAGTCCCTCAGGCTATGCATTCCCTTCCAGTGCTA